>JAZGTK010015141.1:0-13360 GCA_036877625.1 Ambastaia sidthimunki
CTATAGGGAATATACAGTACAGTAATAACAGCTATAGGGACTATATAATAGAGTAAATACTCTCCTAAAGTAAATACCTGTTTGTAAGTACTGATACAGTCAGTGGTGCAGAACTTCCTGATATTGTCCTCCATCTGAACCAGGTGATAGTTTCCTGAGGCTGTACAGTTGCCACAGTTTTCACAGTAGCTCATGTAGAGGTTTCTGGAAGACCGGAAGCGGGCGAAGCAGTCGTCACTGCACAGTTTGTGCACAACACCCTGATGAGTCACCTCATGCTGAATCTGTCACAACAAACACACGTTCACATTTACAAAAGCAACTTTTCTTTCTGTACATTCTGGGCTGTAGAACGTTCTGGGCTGTTCTTCACCTCTTTGACCAGGTTACAAACGCTGCACTGTGTGACCACATCCGCAGGTGTGTTTCCATATCGGTCTTTATAAATACTCAGACAGGCCTGGCTGCAGAATTCCTTTAGTGTGTTCATGGAGCCCACAGGAATAGTTATCAAGTCCTTTAGATTTACAATCACCCTTTTAAACAATAAAATGAAAGATCAGTAAATCATTTGCATTATGGGAGTCTAATACTTTAAACATTGGGAAGGTTTCAATGGTCTCATATTCTAGAATACATTCCTGTGTATTTTACATTGAAGTTTAAGAAAACGTTGACAAATTCTCATCTGATTAACGTTCTTTTTTTGTCCAATTCATATGAACTTTGTGGTTTCAGAATCAATCTTTTTGGAGGTTGTCATGGTCACTCTGTACTTTTATAGTATGAGAAAACATGGACCTGAAATTCTGCAAAACTTCTCTTTTTCGTTTTCACCAAAGAAATAAAGTCGTCATTTTTACTCAAGTAAATGATGACAGATTTTTCAAATGACACAAAGCAGATCATCGTTACTCACTTAAGGCAGAGGTGGCAGGTTTTCTTAGGAGCCACGATGGGGGTAAACTGAACCGAGGGTAAACTAAAACTAGTTAGGCAAACGGTGGAGCAGAACAGCTGGTTAGAGCCTTTCCGCTGGAAGGCAGTCTGACCCTTCTGCAGTGCTTTAGAGCAGCCCGAACAGCAAATCCTCACGGTGGAAGGGGGGGCTTGTGGAGGGGGAGGGGCCTGGACGTGAGCATGCGATATCATTGGCGGTTGTATCCGGGGGTGGGGCTGCATTTGAGGATGCAGCTGAGCTCTGGGCTGCAGGCGCAGTTGAAGCTGAGCTTGAGGCTGGGCTGGCAGAACTAAAGTGGCCCCACTGAGTGAAGCAGACTGGCACAACACTGGGAATGAAGATGGCTGGATGGACGCCACAGAAGCTGAAAGAAAACAAACCTGTTAGAAAGAACTGGACATGAGTACCGAACGCTTTTAAAATCGCCCTGTCCTAATGTCACACAGACAGTAAAACAGCAAAGCTGGTTTAAATCTTCTGTAGATAAACACTGACAAAAACAAACATGTTCTCACCAGAAACGTTGTTTCCACTCACAGAGAAGACGGAGCTGATCCTCAGCTCGTCTGACAGAGAGTGAGCCTGGATGAGACACAACATTACCCATGATGCTCCACACGACGTCTCCATACGAGACAACAGACTTTACTGTTGCGCACAGAACGAAAGGAAGTCTCACCTCTATCTCAGTGTTCTCTGCTTCCTGTTTAACGTGGCTGGTGTCAGGCTGAGGTAATAATGCTTTATCATAATCTTCATCTATAGGTTCATCCTTAATCTGTATTACAGGTGAGCAATGTGCTTCTTTATCTGAGCACTGTGCAGGATGCTCCGGCTGTAACTGACAATAAAAGACGCTTTAACAGTGTCTGGAAATACAACTAGTGGCACCTTTACTGCTTGTTAGCAGTTCGTTAATACAAATATCTAACCAGCCAATCAAGTGTCTGTAACTCAATGCATAGAAGACATTATCGAGACACTTGACTGCATTTGATGCGTATCACACAAGCAATGTATTTAAAAAGCCAGAAGCTTTGCAACTTTTATTTAATACATTTTATTTAAACTTACACTGGTGCCACTTTGCAATGACTCAGTATTAACTTGTGACTGTGTGTCCTGGATATCTGAGGGAAAATTAAACAGTTATATTAAATAAAATAGTTATAATTAAATTAAATAGATAATGAAACCAGAATATTAATAGCAGCGCAAATAATTATTGTACCAAAAAAACAGTCTGATGTGCATTTAACATAATTAGTTTTTTTTTACCTATAAAGGTGTCTGATGAGGGGGGGCCCAAATTTTCCTCAGAGACATTTATTCCCTCTTCATCCATTTCTGAAGAGCCGCTGGTAGAGAAACTATTTTCTTCTGCTGTCAGAGATCATTTCAATCATAACATAAAAAACAAAGTCTGTAGTTTAAAATTTAAAGCCACATCACATGATTAATGTTCAGGTGTGATGAAACAGTACAGCTTGATGAGATACAGTATCACGGCAGAAATTACTACTACACCGAAGTTCATTCGGTGAAACAACTGGCTTAGTAAAAGCTTGCAGACATTTTACATTTATGCATTTGGCAAAATCTATTATCCAAAGTGACTTACAGTATATTCAAGATATACATTTTGTCAGTATATGTGCTCCCAGGGATTTGAACCCACAACCTTTGTGCTGCTAACGCAATGCTTGAATAACTGAGCTACAGAAACACACAGAAATGTAAACTTGCCTGCATCTGCTCCACTAACCGGCGCTCCATCTTGACTTTCGTTTTTATTGTCAGTGTTTCTGTCGAAGTGAGAGTAAATCTGACTGGAGCTATTCTCCATGTCCCAGTCGTCTTCATCTGCCCCGAAGACAGGAAGTCCATCCAGCTCCTCGTCCATCTGAAGATGTTCAGACTGAGCAGTGCTGCCCTCACCCTGATCATTAGATGCTTTCACCTCCGCTTCTATAAGAGACAAAAACAAGCTGAAATATACCAACATAAGAGATTAAACCTAAACTATCAAATTAAAAGTGTTTTTCTTTACCTGAAGACTCGTCCATCAGACACAAACCCACAAGCAGTGACTCGCTGACTTGCTATAGCTGAAAACCAAAACATGAGGATAGTGCAATTAGATTAAAGACTTAAAAGTGCACGTGATAAATAAACGTTTTATCAATAGGAAAAGTAAAAGAGGACACAGGCGATAACAGGAGACAGAATTTGACAAGCTGGGCTTTTTAACTTTGCTGGCAAACCAAACTAAAAGTTGTACTTTTTTTTAAAACTCACCCCTAACAGTTTCCTAATTGTGACAATGTGATAAAAGAACGCTGACAAATATGGTTTCCATTTTTAAATCTATTTAAAATACTTTTATTCTGTATATTACGATATAAAATCATGATGTGCTGAACTGTACAGAAGCAACAGTCCATCAATGACAGACAGACACACATCTGTGTTTAAAAAGAAACGCTAACCAAACCAATACTGCACATATCTGACATATTTCATGCTACAGAAACAACGCATCATATAAATAACACAAACAATATCCAATTTTGGATCCTGTTGGAGCCAAAATTCCTTCTGCGACAGGGATACTGGAACACCGTGACGTATTTCCGTTTCCGCTGCTGTATATGCGCTACAACATAGGCAGATATAACATAGTGGTATAATACCAAAGTATTCGCGTATTTAACAATGTAGGTTATATACCCTTTTATCTCTCTTATGCTATTTATTAATATAAAGGATAAAAATATTAAACTATTACATGCACCTCTCCGGTGCACATTAGATATAGTTCCTTTATTTTATTCATATAGCACATTGTAAAACACCCTGTACATAAAACAAACAAATAAAATTATTAACTAGCTTATAAACCACCATCAATTGTTCAGGGAAACAGGACTTAAACATAGATTTAGATTTAAAAACAGATGCTACGGATAAAATGTTGCACCGGCTATCGCAAAAGCTGTTTTCAGGGCTGCAATAGAAATATATCATGATAAATACTGCCATATTATTACCCACAACATACAGCCAAAATAAACCTCTGAGGTTTACACTCATTGACAAACATCTGCAGCGAGAAATGCATCGTGCAGGATCGGCATGCATGCATGCATCTGCACTGCTGAATGTCCTGACAAACACACTATCTGATACCTTCACCGTTTCCCTTCTAAATCAGTCATTTCACTGCACGTGCTTATTAATAACTCCATTTAACCAACATTTATGACCATAAATCTTATTTATTATGCACAACATGCTCACAGATCTACAGCAGGATAGATATGAGACATGCTATTGTAACTTAACACACATTTGCGTGTTTATAAATACTTACGTACAAATAAAACTAGGTCTGAATCTCTTCTCTGTATTAAAATCCTCACTGTTGTGTTGTGGGTACAAAGCCTTTCACTAAAGCAACAACGAGACTCGACCCCTACTGCTTTACCAACAAACTGAACGTGTTTTACTGCACCCAAGTGTCATGGAGGACAACATGCATCGACATAATAATAATAATAATATTATAATAAATAAATAATAATAATAAAATATTATTTAACCAAGACATCTCTAAACTGATAAATATTACAATTCTAAGTAAACATTTATTAGAAAGCACTCAGCATTGCAACAGCTTAGCAATGAAAAAATATCCAAAATAATAATAATATCAAAACATCGGAACAGCGCAGTTAAATATTAATATTATTTAGTTAAGAAATAATTTCATTTGTTTACATTAATAAATAACAAGTAAGAATTTATTAGAAAACACCAGCATCGTACAGTTTCGCAATTAAATAGCAATTAAAAGTCACACACTAACACACACACACACACATACTATACACACACTAACAATTTATATATATTTACTTCAATAATGAAATCTGTATTTTTACAAACAGGGACTATTATTTTGAAAACAACACTTGTGGTTATTTATGTACTTCCGGTCGCTTAATGTTGCGCATTTGAAGGCTGGAGCAGGTTGCAGCTCTTTCAGCAAAAGTCAATATTTAGGGATCGTGTATTTAAATAGTTATTTAAACATTTAAATTGATATTTAAATCATTTTGACGTGTAAAGGGATGTTTCGCAGAAAACTTTCAGCTTTAGACTATCACAACCCGACAGGATTTGATTGTAAAGGTAGAAATGAGTCTTTATTTCACGTTCATAATACTGATATAAAGACTTTTCATGATAATAAAACATCAGATCAAGTGAAAGTGTCAGTTTTGATCTAATGATGGTGTTTAAAGTGAATGACAAACACCATCAGCCTAACATGTGCTCTGTCATTTAATATCATTTTAATATCTGAACACAATTATGTTCAGATGCTCATAATGATGTAACGCATGAAAACAATTGACAAAAGTAACTCGTAGATGTATTAAATAATTCAGTTATTTAATGAGAGTTTTAATCATACGGCCTAAGTGTCAGACGAGCTGCCATTTTTAAAACTTGTGTTATTTACTCCATCCAGATGAAACTGAATTCAGAAATTTCATAGTTTGGCTGGAGGATCAGAAAATCAGACACTACAAAATCGAGGAGAGAGGAAACCTCAGAAATATCCCCAGCTCAGACTGGCCTGAATACTTTGAAAGGGTGAGTTAGAGCCATTATATTAAAGATTAGCAAATGTGTTTTAATGGAGAACAGTTTTTGTGCAATGCAGTTTATATCCTCATTAAATCAATAAACAAAAGTAAATGTATAATGTTTAATGTTTTGCAGTACCTTCAAGATCTGAAGTGTCCATTCAGTAGCCAGGAAAGACCGGAGACTGCTGACTGGCTGCTGGGTCTGGCAGTTCGTCTTGAATATGGGGATAATGGTATCATTTATTTGAGAGATGATGTCTACTGTTTGACCACTATGTGTTTCTCAACATCCAGTACTGATATCCAGAGAAAGACTATTGTTGAGGTGTCTCTTTAAAATGCTTTCTAGAAGTTATGTTTAAGCCCCACCACTAGATGGCAGTAGTTGCTAAGTTTGCAATACAATATACAGTAAAGCTAGTAGCTAATGCAGTAATACAAATGCACAAATTCATCTCCATTTATTCTAAGAAATGCTTCATTATCTGAAATTCTTGAAAAACAATATTGTTTATAAAACAGGTTGCTATTGCTACTTTCTAAAACTTTAACATGTAAGTTTGATGTCTTTAAGCACGTTTAGACACCTGTATGACAGTGACTGCTTGTGTTATTTTGCCTTCCACAGTTGAGAAATATCGAAACTGCAAACCTCTGAAAGAAGCCGATGAGTCTCAGAAACCTGCCGACCCGTTAATAAACCTGGACAGTAAGTTTGTCGTTCTGTCTTCCTCTCTCTCATTTCAGTCTCCGGTTCTGTTGTCAGATGAAGGTGGTGGATTAAAGTAACCAGTTCAAGCAGTTAAAGTGGCTTTTCAAGCATGTCTGAAGTAACTGATTACATGCCCACTTCTCCCCACAACCCTCAATGAGTGGCTGAACCGGGCCAGTGACCCACAGCCGTGTGCTGATGATAACGGGTTCACTGAAAACACAGGAGCTGTACGAGACGTTATTTGAACTGAACTCATCTTTGGTCATGGTTGTAAGCAGTTAGTTTAGTCTTTATATTTTGTGGTGTTTTTTTGACTGTCATAGATAATCTTAATTCAGCGATTGTTTTTAGAGGTCGTGGGTTTTTTTAAAAAGCAGTTCTACTTTATACGGAGGTTTTTTGGCTCATGGCTCTTGAGGTTTGTGTGAGCTTACAGAGGGATGTTTGTATCTCCTGTATGAGTAACTTTATCTGTGCTGAGAGAGATTTTAAGCATAAACACTGAAACATTAAACTCTGGAAGTGAAGACAACTTTAAACGCTCTTTCTAGGCAACAATCCTGATTTTAAGGCTGGTGTTTTGGCGCTTGCGAATCTCCTCAAAATTCAGCGACATGACGATTATTTGATAATGCTGAAAGTAAGTATGAAAGATTCTCCTGTATTCTATACTGTATTCTTACTGTAAACTGTGTTGAGTGCATCTAATAAAAACGTATCTTGCTGTATTATCACACAGGCTATTCGAATCCTGATACAGGAACGTCTGACCCCTGATGCCATCGCAAAGGCCAGCCAATCAAAAGAAGTAAGCAAAGAAACGCTACAAACGTTGACATAATCAATCTTTGCTTCTTAAAACTGTGTGACGTACATCTAAATTTCAACCGTTTTTTTAGGGTTTACCTGTTGCTCTGGATAAACACATTTTAGGATTTGATACTGGAGGTACGTTTGCTCTTACAGAAACGTTTTGGGGTTTTTATCCACTGATGATTTGATAGTTCATCATTGTGGTAACTGTTGAAATGAAGTGTTTTTTGTTTGATGGTTTCAGACGCGACGCTGAATGAAGCTGCCCGGATACTTCGCTTGCTTCACATTGAGGAGCTCCGAGAATTACAAACCAGGATCAACGAGGCCATCGTGGCAGTTCAGGCTGTTATTGCTGACCCCAAGACAGACCACCGACTGGGAAAGGTGGGCAGATAAAAACATCTGCCTGCAAAGACCGTCTCCACACGACTTGTTTTCATTAACTGATTTTTTTGTGAGGATGAATTCTGACCATGCAAAAACAAAGAAGGACTTTTGTTTGTTTTTTATTATATAGATGATTTTGCCCCGTAATTGAAAAATGTAAAGGGTTGTTGAAAAAATCAGTTTGTATTTTGAACGTGGAGGCACTTATAATTTGTTAGATGGGTTTTCATAAAATGAGCTTCATGCTTTTGTTGCAAAATAAAAATTAATGCAACATAAAAAGGTTTCTTGGCAGAGAGAGTAACTTTGTTTTGCCCAAAAGCGGTTTATAATTCAATACTGTGCATATTTAGTACAATAACTTGGCAGAGCCAAGATTTGCAGATTTTGAAAACAATGTCAACAATGACATCTTGATGTTATCAATCATATTGTTATAAATATCACATCTTACCAAACTAAAAAAAGATTAAAAAATGAAGGTTGGTACAAAACCATGCTGGATGTTCAATTTAATGACATGAAAATTGTATGTTTTGAAACATTGCATCTTAGTGTATTTATACAGATTACACAACTAAACTCCAGGGTTTCGGTTTTTGGGTTTATTTATTTTATAACAAAACATCATACAAAAGTACAGTAGAAAGAATGAGGTATAAAACAAATTTACAAAACTATTGAGAAAATATTAATGTTTTCATGTTTGTAAATTCGTAACTTTGGCATTTGTGGAGACTTGCGTCTTCTGTGATTGGCTCTCTCCTCGTTCCATCTCTGCTGAGACTCCCACAGCGCAAGTACCTCAAAACTTGCCTGAAATAGCACCATGTAATGTTTGGCTCTGTCATTAGACTCTCCCTGTAACAAAAAAGGAGATTCGTAGAAAATCTTTTATAGAAACCACGTTTGGTCTGACGGTAATTTTCTAGCAGGGGAAAATTGGCTGTTTTCAGAAGCGAGTACTCATGTACAAACACTCACTCTTACAAACACAGTTTTCTGTTCTGTAAAGACTGAAATGCTTTGAAGTGTCACTGCCCAACGGATGTTTTGTCACTTCTGTCTAAACTACAGTGAGTTGGAAATGAGTGCCTTCTACTTTTCTCTTAAGTGCCTGTAGCTGACAGCTCATGTCTGAAATATTTTGTCCTGTCATTTGCTTGAAAAGAGGTTACCCACACAGTATACTTGCCTCAAATTTGGACACTTGTAGGTGCGTCTGCATGGATATAATTAGTCAAAGACACTGAACTCAGAATAAATCCTGTCTTGGCTCGCAATATTTTTACGATAAGTATATTGTAGCAGGAACTCATTTAGAAGAGCTGCAGTGGGTAACAATGAGCAGAAAACAAAATGCATTTAACAAAACTGAAAACACTAAATGGCAACAATTTCAGTACCTTATAAACAGTGTGGGGGAGCAACTGTAATTCCATACAGATGAGACCTCTGATCAGGTAAATACTCGTCTGTAAACTGATTATCTCGACCGAGAGAGAGAACTCCATCCCTGAAACGTGACAGAACCACATTTAAAAACTAATCAATCAGACACATCATTGATTGATAGATAAGAATTAGCATAAAACCGGCTAGAAAGACGTGATACCTCCTCCAGTCTGTGTAGTAAAAATGATTGGAGAAGGAGATCATGCTGAAGGGATAGTTCAGGTTACTGTGTACCACACGCCGACCCGTCCCGTCTGGTGAAATACATTCTATGCGTTTGGTTCCTGGTCATCAGAGAAAAAGGTATTAGCTAATGTTAACCTGCACCAAAACTGAGTAGCTTTCTGACTTTCATTCATCTTCAAGATCTTACCTGCATCGGCCCAGCAGACCTGTCGTGTGCTGGAGTCGTAGGTCAAAGCGTTGGGCAATCCAATGCCATCCCTCACCAGAACTCTTCGGTTCTGTCCGTTCACAGAAGAGCTTTCGATTTTAGGAGCTTCTCTGTTCCAGTCTGTCCAGTAGAGGGTTCTGTGTGAAGATCAAGGTTCACCGGTGAAAAGTTGGCCAACTGTTAAACTTTAAAGGATTAAATTCATGTTTTCCAACTACAACTATGTCTAGAAACTCACAAAAGCGCTCTGCTCTATTTAGCATTGAACAAAACAAGATGTTTCAAAGAAAGGCCAAGGAGAGACATTTGGTTCCTCTGATAAAGGTTAATAGGAACTGAAGGTTCTTGAAGGTTCTGTGCTGAATCACCCGCTGGACAGAAAGATTTATAACCGTAAATGGTGTTACCGTCAGACTTTCCCCAGAGATTTCCAAGCATGAAATCACAATTTCAGACCATTTGAGATGTAACATATATATGGGATATTTTCCAAAATATTAAATGCACTTTTGCAGGAGGGCTTGCATGATAAACATTTCTAACCTCAAGTTCTGAACTAACGGATCAGAGCCAGACGGTTAATCAGAACCGTCGCCTGGAGCGTGCGTACATTTATGCACATACGTGAAAACAAATTAGCACGAGAAGTAAATTGCAACACCAACAAACATAAAACACGCATTTGCAGCTATTCTCATGACCCATGAGGTTTGTATTATATCTCCTGTCCTCCACCCTAGCTCCAGATGTTTCAGATGGTTGTGTTTGTGCTGGCCCACACGTTGCCTGGCCTCCCCTGAGACCAGAGAGCCTGGCCAGACACTGAAGCAACACTCACATGTTAGCCAATTTGTAGGATTGCTTTCTTATTTCCTATTCTGCCTCCCATGTCTGAACCTCCACGCTCTCTCTCTCTCTATCTCCTGCCTCTTTTTCATCTAGTCTCGTTCTCTCGTTTGTCCTCTAAGACATACACACTTTCTCTCTCACCACTTTGCACGTAACTGTTTCGTTTCTGGTTTTGAAGTGTCCTTGTAAAGGAAACATGGGAAGTTGAGGAGGAAGAGGAAATGAAGGTCCATTAAACAGAGATTCACAGCAGACGGTGAATTTCAAACACATTTTTGCAGGAAGGAGACGCTGCTCAAAAGATCGTGAACTTTAATGAACTTTAATGTATTTCTGTGATACTAGTCAACTGCATGTTCTTGTACTTTCTTAAACCTGTTCTTATTTTTAATGCACTTCTAACAACAGATTCTTCTGAAGAACAAGAATTTTGTGTAAAGCAGCTGTGAAACTTTCTGTATTGTGAAATCTGTGTCACACAGCATTTAATTATAATATAAAGGTTTGTAAGTAACGGTTTTGGCTTTAACTAACACCAGCAGCCAGATGACTCAGTTTCATTTGACCAGTTTTATTTGACCTGGTAGATGTTAACTAGCAGCAGGCAGCACATACCCTGTACGGGAATCCACGATGATGGATCTTGGATTGACCAAGTCTGTGTCGAACAAAACTCGTCTGTCACTTCCATCCAGATTGGCTGTTTCGATCTTATCTGGTGTGCTGTCCACCCAGAACAGCTTTCTGCGTGCAACATCTACAGCGAGACCTTCTGGACTCATCAGGCCTGAAAAAGATTGACAAATAAAAGCTATTTAAACTTTTACATAACTGACACTCTCAAAGCCACACCTCCTCCAACACATGAACGCATGCAATGTTTGAAAGACAATTAGAACATCCTATCACTGCACTGCACAATGATTGGACAAACATTTTATGGTCCTACACCTTCCTCAGAAGATATATATTTATGTAAATGTATTTAGACCACTTAGTGATTGTGGTCTAAATATGTGAAGAGACCTCTTAACCAGCATAACAAAAATGTTTTTTAAAAAAACCTGCTTTTAAAATGAGCTTTGTTAGCGTTTAATTTAAATGTTTGGGTTCCATGCATCACATTTATGTTGCAGTTGTTCTGATGAGCACCTGTGTTGATGATAATCTCAGGTTCTGATCCTGGTTCCAGTCCAGCTCGGTTGATGGTCCTTCCTGCCAGATCTGTCCAGTAAACTTTTCTTTCCCTGCAGTCGTAATCAATGCCGACCACTATGGAGCCCTAGCGGTGATAATGCAGGACAGAATTAGCATGCTTGCGTTGAAACCTCACGGTTCTGTGTGTTAATCATTCGAGTGAAGAGTCTCACATGCAGAGCGAGCAACACAGAAGATCTCTGCTTGTCCATCAAGGTGCCATTGAGAGGCAAAACTCCAATCTGTTGCCCCTGGGCATAGAGCAGAGATGTGCCGGTTGGGGGCGGAGTCACATCTGGGCGTGGCAGAGGGCGAATGGTGGGAGGGGCCACGGTAGGTATACCTATCAGACCGTTTTAGATAGACCACATGAAACATTAAAATGACAATTAATACATTATGTTATTAATTCTTTTATTGAAAAGTCAGCGGTACTCACAGGCAGGTTTCACAGCATCGTGTGAGCGGGTTCCGGGTACCTCACGGCCGTCTCGGTCCACACACCAGCAGTAGTGGCTTTCTCCATAACACTGCACAGGACTGAACTCGCCGGCAGAGTCACACTGTGGCAGATAGTGATGAGAGTCTGGCTGACCTCCATACTGCTGCAGGAGACTGGCTCTCCAGCGCTCACACACCGTCTCCGAACGCTGGGTTGGTGATACGATAACTGAGGGGAAGGAAAATATAATTGATAAAGTGCAAAGTGGATTTATGTTGTATAACCACAAAACAAGGGAAATATAATAATATTTAACCAGAGTTATACTAATAATTTTATATAATTATAAAAAAATCAAGTGGGTCAAAATAGCCAATGAGTGATCCAGAAAAAGATGATTTGTCTCAAATTAATGGTATGAAATATTAAATTTATTTCATTTGTTAATAAAGCTGCAATCTGTAACTTTTACCTCTCTCTGTTTAAAACATAAAATTGCAGGTTTCTTCATATATTTTTATTTACGTATGTTTGTCAAAATATGAATGTATTTAAGATGAATGTAAAATAAATAAGTTTGTTAATTCACTGTGCACAGGTCAGGTCTAGAGGACACATCAGTGTCAAAATACAGTAACTTCATCCCCAGACATTCAATAAGTGTCTTCATAAAAGAACAGCTACACATCTCAGAAAGCTTCAGGCTGCTGAGAAGCAGAGCAATCTGAGCTGAATTAGCAGAAACACAAATTACATCTAATCTAAACCCATGTCTGTTTAAATCATCCTCTGTGTACATGACCGGAGTCCAAACCTCCAGCCGTGAACCTTCCCTTCAGCTCTGTGTGTGCCCAGCTAACAATTTTAGGCTGTAACGTTTACTAAATGTAAAACTGTGTTACTTTGAAAGTTCTAGGTAAGTTCAAAATGTCCAGTTTTTAGACGCTGTATTAACTTTATTACAAGAACATTACTCAAACCATATTTTTTTAATTCCGTAAAGTTCCTAAAACATTCCAATAACAATTTAAGAGTAACATTTTTGATATATATGATACATAAAAAAATTCTACAAATGTTCCTGCAAGAGCTTTTTTTAAAGGACTTTGAGAAAACTATTACAGAACACCAGCCAACATTCTGAGAATGTTCCGTGTTAGCTGGTTATACTGACTGCTTGTACAAGAAAGAATTGTTACATTTATTCATTTGGCACATTCTTTCATTCAAAGTGATTTACGGTACATTCAAGTTATCCAGTTTCCAGTATGTGTATTCCCTGGGAATCGAACCCGGGACTTTGGCACTGCTAGTCCTGTGCTCTGGGCAAACCATGTGACTCCTAATATGCTGTCCACAGCACAACCTGAAAATCTATTTATGTAATTTGTCTGTTGTTATTTTGGAAGATTAAAAGCACGTTTCCATCTTGGTCTTTTTCAGTTTTGGCAGGAGGACAGAGAACAGAAATAGGAGGCGTTTGTAA
>JAZGTK010015142.1:0-13360 GCA_036877625.1 Ambastaia sidthimunki
GCTTCCTGCTAAAAATGGATAACAAATATTGATGACTCATCCTGCACTACACAAGTTCCGTCCAATCAAATGACAATGAGAATGTCTTCTTACTTACACCTACTAAAACTAAGTAGCAAAACATGGTTCATGACTGTCACTAAAACAAAGCTTATTGGCTACAGCATTAGCTACCATATGTAAAAATAAAAACAACTGCCCTTGCCATGCACATTCACTGGGTGCTTATAGGGACCAAGGTTCCAGTAGAACTCTGACCTAGAAGGCTTAGAACCTGAAGGTTCTCTTTCACAATTGCTTGTAATTTACTCAGTGTCTTCCCTCTCTTTGTGTAGTTGTGGTGGTGCTGGTCTTTGCCATCTGCTGGGCTCCGTTCCACATCGACCGACTCTTGTGGAGCTTCATCACGAATTGGACGGATCACATGCACAACATATTTGAATACGTGCACATAATCTCGGGCGTGCTCTTCTACCTCAGCTCCACGGTTAACCCCATCATCTACAACCTGCTCTCCAGCCGCTTCCGTGAACGTTTTCAGGCTCTGGTGTGCCGTCCGCCGTCAAGCTCTTCCCGTAATGATTCCACCCCTGTCTACATCATCAACAGAGACCCCCCAACTGATCCCCAACGGCCGGGGTAACCGCAGGCACACAAGCGGTCCACATCCCTCTGTGATTATCAGCAATGGCTGGAAACAGGAGAATAAATGCTTTTGAGTGAGACTGCACCAAAGCTGTGCATCATACATGCTCATAGCTTTAACTGTTGCTTCTATTCGCAGCAGGGCGGCAAAAAGAAACGGATGTTCAGTCACAGGTTCTCAACCATGGGGTCATGATTTTTGTGACTTTTATGAACTGTATCTTTTATCGTTAAAAAAAAAGACCATCTTTTTTGTAGATGTAGGCTAGGCCTTAAATATGCAGCTTGTCTTGTGCTTAAAATATGTCAACAACATGCAAAGGTGAATTCAACATAAGTTGCCTAACAATTTGGTCCTTTGGCTGCAGAAATCTCAGCACCCTATTGCTGAAGTCATATAGTGTCCTATAGTGTATCCTTAACAGCTGCTACCCTATAGCAAAACTTTACTGGGTATCAATGGCAAAAAAGTCTTTGGAAGATATTTCAGTTGCACTTTGTTTTACAGCATGTACAGTTATTGTACACCCAACGACATACTGGAAACTTCATGTACTTAATATGGGTTACAGTTAGGTTTACGGTTTAAGTGCAACTGATATTTTCATTCAAATATTAGGCTACCTAGTACTAGTAATAATTTGTCATTCTTTAAGAATGTAGTTTACCACACATAATTATGCCAGTGAAATCTTAAAGTGTATTGCTAAATTGTGATGGGGTGTGTGTTTGCAAGAATTAATAAAATATTAGTCCCAGACGAAAATAGCCTGAGAACACCTGTTGTAAATATCAGCCAATTCCTAAACCACATGAAAATAAATAAAAAAAACCAACTGTTACACAAGTGCCATGTGTTCCATTAACATTACTGTTGTAAAAATGGGAGGCAACGAGGTCATTCATTCATAAATGACAAAATTGCTGCTTTGCATCTGATTAAAGATCAAATGAGACATCAATAAATGCAAATTAAGTCTATATCGAACCTGCAGCCTAATTCAGATCGTTTCATATAGTGTGAAGCCATAACTCGCCCTGTTTCTTTATGCATCATTTTTTCTCATTCAGATTGGGCTGTGCATTTAGATGGTCTATTTATGAAGATTATGTTGAAACCACGTGCTATGGAAACACTTTTTGTCTATTGATATATCTGGATACGTCTATCCTGCACATGTAGAACAAGGAACAGTATTAGATTTTGTATAACGCATTATGTATTGAACAATAACAGTTTCATCATCCATTTTCCACCAGCACTAGAGAGGACAGTGAGAAGCACTTTATGCCAGAAGGGAGTCATCCATGAAAATACACCATGAAAACAGAACAATAAGAACCGCATGGAACATTAATCCTTACAGACTGTTCTGGTGAATTGTATATTGTATGTGGCAATGAACCGTAGAGGCCTGTCAGGGACAAGAAAACGACAAGCAGCAACTGTTGTGATTATGAGTGTTATTGTTGTTTTTAAATGTTGTGCCAAAAGTGCTTTGTTAGAATTGAATGTCATAAGAATTAATATATTTCTTGTAACTGTGTATTGTAATTTGTTCCTTCTCCCAGCTAACAATGTGAGGTTGTAGGAACGTTTTCCTAACATTTCCATTAAGTAACAAAAATATTAAATGTTATTTTAAATGTCCCAAGAATGTTACAATGTCAAGTTTTGTGGATGTTGTATTAACATTACTGCTTGGTTAAAAATGTTATTCAAACATTTTTTTAATTCTGTAACGGTTTTAAAACATTCCACTATTTTGATATCTGATGTATAACGTTGAAAAATGTTCAACTAACGTTACTGCAAGAACTTTTTTAAAAACTGAGAGATCTTTTAGAGAACATTTACTGTTAATTGGGCTTGCAACACCTAGGTCATGGGTTCAATTCTTAAAACATCATACAACATCATAAAACATACAGTTTAAATGCACTGTTAGTTGCTTTGTATAAATGCATCTGGAAAATGCATAAATGTATCTTTTTGAAGCATTGACGGTGTGTTTTTAATGAAACAAATACTTCAAGCTTCTCCTAAGCAGTGGCATTTGTCCATCTTGTTTGCTTCTCCATTATGGTGACCTTGCTTGTTGACAGATCCATCTTCCAGTTTCACTCTGCTGTGGCAAAGATAAGCGGTGAAAAGAAAACTGTCTTGGGGGAATTTTGTAATCTTTAATTTATAGAACGTGTGTGTGAGTGTGTGTGTGTGTGTGTGTGTGGAGGTTAATACCATGCTCATGACGTATGGATAAGAAAAACTCATTTCAACTATTGAACCCCCTGAATGTTCTCATAGATTTAACGTACCTTCATAATTCATAATCTTCATACCTAACTAATAGGGAAGATTCTCAGAAAAGTTATTAAAGTTAATGTAACATTAGTACTTGTATAAACGTATATAGCTAAATTACTGATATATTATTAATACATGATTAAGTTGGTAGTGGAACGTTTTAAATATGTTACATAATTTAAAGTAAAAAAAAGTACAGGACTATTTGAATGTTACTAAAACTTTTAACATTTTTGTTACGAAAACATTTGGGAAACAATCTTACAACCTACAGTTGTTAATCGTGTAATTGACACACTTTTCAAGTTTGTTCTTTTCAAATGGCAACTCACAGTTTTATTACTATTGATGGTGAGCAATCTAATGTTTCAGGTCATTTAAACATTACAGGGTTGCAGCAAAGCACAATCCACAAGCTTAATGTGCATAAAGAACATTTTGAGCTCTGAACATACATTTGCAATGGCACAAAAGTGACAATGATTTAGTGAGGCTAATAAACCTAATGAGATTCTATAATACATACACTAATGTTTTAAACTGCAATCCTTAACTTTCAGTCTCTCTACTGTTCGAAACATAAATTTGCAGGTTACTTTACCTGCTTTTTATTATGTATTTTGAAGACAAATGAAGCCAAACATTTCCCACAAAATCAGCTCAAATTATAAATCATTATTATAAACTTAGTATTGGGTTAAAGTAAGGAGATTGTGTTGAACACACATCGGTCATATACTTGCTCAATATTCATGTTTAATCCAAGTTACAGATTGCAGCTTAAAATAAAACATGGATTCATTATCCTAAATCCAGAGAACAATGTTAATAATGTATATTCATTTGTAAAGCCAACTGTGCAAAAACATTTTATATAAAAACATTACATATAAGGACATGAAAATATAGGGTCATTTTTATATACAGGATGTGAAAATATGTGCAAAACAGGTTGTGTTCCAATTCCATCACACAGCAAATAAGCTATTACAGAAATTTATACACAGCCCCAGGTTCTAAAGTCTTTCTTTAGCTCTCACTTAGAGAATGTGGGTCTGCGGGCTATTCGAACCACGTTATAAGTGTTCAGCCCAGGAGCATCAAACCCTGGAGATACCCCCTTCTTGTCAAAGACATAAAAGTTAAAAAGCTGCCCATCTTGAGCTTCAAGGGACACAGATGCCGTGTTGACACGTAACACACAAGGGTATTCTTTCTCAAACACGACTCTAAAAACCCGGTCCATAAGGTAATTCAATTTTATGGTCCGGTAACGCTCTGGGATAAGATCTTCTATCTGGGGTCCAAACTGCTGCATGATGAGGACGCCATCTGGCCCAACTTTAATCTCATAAAACGTGATGTTGCCGTAAGTGTAGAAGCCCATGTAGGGTGCCGGATCGGGGGGAGGATTCAGAACACGCCTTGCCTCTCGGAAAGCTTTTTCCATGGCGGGAATAATGTACGAGTAGGCCTTCGACACAACATCTTGGTTCTGCGGTCTCGTACCTGCCATGAGCAACACCAAGCCTAGCTTGAGCCGAGGAACCAAAGAGAAGGTCGCAGAGTAGCCGTCCAGATCTCCATCCTTGCGGAGCACCTCGTATCCCAGCTGTTCGTTCACTTCCCACGGCGTTCCGGTACGGTTAGCAAAGTAGTCTTTGTCGCAGCGGAACAGAGGTGTTAGCATAATTTTAAGAGTGTCGGGCTCCAACAGCTTCCGGTGATAAGCTCCCAGCAACACCATGGCTAATTTAGCCATGTCAGCAGCAGTCGAATACATCTGGCCTGACGGACGGTACCAACCCAGGTCATAAAGTGGTGCCGTTTGGCCGCTGGCATAGACACCCACAGCCATTTGACTCTGAATACCAGGGCTGATGTCAAAACCAGTGTCCTCCATTCCCAACCTGCCCAGGATGTTCTCCGCGATCCATCGTTGGTAATTTACACCCACAACTCTTTCGGCCAGTACGTGGGCCAGCAGAGAAAAGGCCAGATTGCTGTAGTGACATCTGAAAGAGAATATAGGAAGGAAAAAGTTATTTCTTTTTCTCTCCCATAGACTTGTTATTAGGAGACAACAGAAGTTATCATCACCGTCACGCTCCGTAACACATTCTCTAAAACAACAGCGGTTCAACACGAGCACAAAATGATGTTCATTTAGAGTAGCTGGCAGGAACAAATATTGTTACACTCTTCAGCTAAATGAACACTGAGGAAACGTACTTGGTTCCTGGATCTGCGACTAGCACATCGTCTTGCAGGAGGCTGAGTGCGGCTTGAGTCTTTCCTTTCCACAATAAGTTTGTTCCACGAAGTCTTCGGGGTAGACCTGTGGGGACAGCAGTGACCTTTGTTATTTGTGAGGACCGTTTCAGTGCAACACAGTAAAATGTCTTTAAAGGTAGGGTGGGCAATTTAGGAGAGGCTAGCAATAACAAGCTAGCTTTAAAAGCATAGGATCCCAACCTCCTTTCAGAGTGATCTCCAAAGCCACGCCTCCTCCAATAGTGTGCAGAGGTATGTATACATACACACATACATATATAGGGTATGTATGTGTGTGTATATGTATATATATGGAAAAACTGCATCATTCGAGTATTGTTTCTGCATTAAACACTGTAATAGTTCTACATTGAATCAATTATAATTCAGCTTAACCAGCTGCCACAATCTTAGAGAACAGTAATCACACAAATTAAATAGGTGAAGACATTTTGCAGGCCACTGCAGGCACATTACAAAGAAATTGCACTAAATTACAATGTTTTTTTCTTAATTCTGAGCTTTTGTCCCTGTTCACTGCCAGCAATTGAGGCCAAACATCAGACTCACTGCTGGGTTCATAGAAACATTCATTTTCGCCTGCCGGTCTAACTACTGCACACGCTGTGAACAAAAACCACAATTATTTTAACAATCAGTGGTTCTGCACACGTTCCGCAATTTTCTATTTACGCAAGGCAGAGATTTGGAACCATCTATAAAAGAAAGAAGAAAAATCAGAAAAACCTGGAGGCTGGAAACATACCGGAAAGCTGGCTGGCCATTCTCCTCAACGTCACAGAGGACGACCGGATTTGAACCTCACCGCTGTCCAAAAAGATCAGTCCATCAGTGATGTATTTCAGCTCTGAGTCTCGGCTCTTGCCCAGGGGGTTCTTAATGGTGAAGCTGTCCACATACTTTTCAAGGGGGTCATCCAGCGAGCCCACCTTACCATCCTCCCATAATCGATACAGCATCAGAGTGGGAAAAAGCTTGGATAGACTAGCAATCCTACATGTGGAGCAAACACACAGCGGATTCAGAGACTTGTGGGAAAGAAAACAACACGTGCTTTATTCCAAAAGGCTCAAAATGTGAGTTTTTGTAAATGTACATTAATGCATTTGGCAGATGCTATAATATAAAGTGACTTGCAGCGCATTCAATTTGAACAGTATATGTTCCCTGGAATTCGAACCCACAACCTTTTGTGCTGCTAGTGCAATGCTCTACCAGCTGAGCTACAGGAACATTTAGGAAAACAAACAAGATAAATCATAAATCATGTATGTTCTTTTTTAAATTCGCAGTGTAGAGCAACTCCAGACTTATGGGCTACAATCTCTTAACAGTGTGATGACATCATTTCCATTTCCTTCCCATTTCTCCTAACAAGAGATCAAGACACCTGACGTCATCAAAGCTGGTTTCTTCATGAACACAATCCATTTCATTCCACTTCTGAAGCCTTTGAAAGCCTTGAAGACAGTAAGTGTGTTTTGTAGCAGATTGTAATGACAGCTTATCACTTGAGAAAGAGCAAACGCACAACACTATCATTAACAAGACCCAAAAAGATTTGTTTCTGAGAAGCAGAGGAGTGTCTACATCCAATGAAACCGCCATCTGTATTCAAGTCAACAGCCATTGCCAGCTCTCCAGACCTTTAGTAATCATCTTTGACTACAGCTAAACACAGCACTACAATCCCTGCGGCCCTTTATAAACCAGAAGGGAATATAAATATCTTATAATGCATGGAAAGCCAAGATGCAACAGAAATATTCCCTTTACAAATAACCAGCTAAATCCAATTTTGAGAATGTTTAGAGGCCAGTTTAGAAAGAAAATCTGGTCTATTTTTTACATATTGATTGGCAGAATACACCTAAACTAGTACTGTGTGTTTGAAACATGAATATAAAACAATATAGACACAGATCATATTGAAACCATAACATTTAAATTTCTCGTCTGTTGTTTAAAGGAAATGACTGCAGTTCAGAATAGACAGACCAACATCACACTCAGCTAAGAGTAATAAATGCATTAATAAATGCAACAGATAATTGAGTATAGCAGATATGGGCTAAAGATGAGTTTAATATGATTTATAAAAAGCTTAGATATTTAATAATATTAGACATTTTTAAAAGAACTCACTTTGACAATTGGTGACATTTATTAAAGGAAAGATGTGTGTTTTAATCATCTTAATGTAATTTGTATTAATTACAGACATAATATAATCATTAAATAATAATGCCATCACTTCATAATTCAGTTCAATCGTTACACCCTAAAACATTCAGATACTGATCAGACAGCTTAACAATAAATATGAAACTCTTTGTCTAAAGATTGTACAGGCTGTTCAAAGAATCTCGTCTCATAGTATGTTGTGCTTTTTAAAAGCCATTGATTTAGTCCGAGGCTTAAAATAGGGAAAATTAGGCCACTTTTGTTCATTCTGAAATTTCAAACATCATGGAGCGCTGGTGCTTGAAACGAGAGATGCAATTAGAAGTGGATTTGAATTGATTAAGTGGATAAATGTGTGTGTTTCTTCAATGAAAAGAGCGACGTGTCTCTTAGCCCATGACAGCTAAAAGACAGCAGCTCTATAGATCCAAATCAACGACTTGCTAAAAATCACCCACATACACTTAATTAGCAATTATGATAATGTTCTTGCTCTGTGACAGACACATTCAAATGTTGGGGGTCGGGGTGACATGCAGGGGTAAATGTATCGTAACAGTATGAGGTCACGGATCTGAAGAAATTTCATAACATTATTTTACAGCACAAGCTTTCAAACTATTTTGATGGTGTCTCGAAATGTGATTTATTTTTGAAGAACATTTCGAAGATGAACAATCAAGCATGCACAAATGGTGACGTTTTGGCATATTACAGGTTTTTACACTTAGTTATTCACTTAATTAGCAGAGAGCAAGAGGGAAATATTAGTCTATGGATGGGTTGGCTTACCTGTAGATGGTGTACTCATTTGGTGGTGTAGAATTTGGATCGCTCCCATTTCTCTTGCCGAAGTTTCCAGTCCACAGTACTGTGTCATTATAAGTAACAATAGCCGACAGTGAGGGCAGACTAACAGGGTTGATGCTGTTACGCAACAGTGCGTCAACCTAACAGACACATAATAAATTTACACGTGTACAACGATGTTTGAAAATATTCAACTTCATTAAGCGGTTTAATTAAAAATCATTTAAAGCTGCAATGCGTAACTTTCGCCTCTCTACCGCCATCTCTGTTTGAAAAAATACTTGCAGGTTATTTTACGCACTTTTTATTGTGTATGTTGAAGTCAAAATGAAGCCAAACTGACATTTCCTGGGAACTGGACCTGACTGCTCAAATTATACATCATTATTATAAACTTACTGTTGAGGAACGGGGCAAGGTACAAAGATCAAAAAACGTTACAGATTGCAGCTTTAAAGTCCATTGTTTTAAACTTTTTTCTATCACAGCTTAATAAGGAGAGACAACTTAATGACAAAGTAATTATGTTTCCTAATTGTGTTTTTGCAGCCTTGTGATTCTTCCTTTTGTTTAACACACAGATTATTACCCACAGCTGACATTTTAATTTCATTTAAACAGATTTTCGATGTGCCACTGTCATGATTGCCTCCAGATGCAGTAAATCATTTTTTTACATGCAGTAATGAAGCTTTTAAACAGTATTTATAAGCTGTTGTATTGTGTGCATTCGTTTGGTTTAATGCCATCTGAGATACAAGGAGACCATTTAGAAATCATGACCTAGATATTAGCAGGAGCTTTTCAATAAGAATAAAGTTGATGTTGGTCATAAGCTTACCTTCTCTAGTGCCTCTTTTAAAGTCGGAATGGGATGTTCTAGAAGGGTGGGCTCTGGAAAACGAGGGCAAATTCTCACAGATCTGGAACCTTCATCAATATTCTCATCTGAAGATGGAAGACAATTTCAGAATTTAGAATAAACACCGGCAACTTCTATACATTCAATTCAATTCAAATTATTTATATAGTACTTTGTACAATGTTGCAAGACAGCTTTATATATGAAGAAAAACACAAAACCAGAAAATGACGAAACATTTAGAATACACATAGAATACCATATAGAATACATAGCTATGGAATACAAATTTATATAATGCAAATGTATAGGTGCAAATGTATATAACAATGCTAATTACTGATACTGAGATTGTAAGTCACTCTCTGAATGAAGCTGTGTGGATTAAAAGGAGTCACTTTAAGAATCCTGTTGTCAGTTTCATTCATCAATTGTACAGAACCACATATAGTGAATATATTCCCATATATATATTCTATATATTATAGAATATACATGGAATATATACTGTACATATTCAGCCTATATACAGTATATCTATAAGCTATATAACTATATACATGTTTTTTGAAAAACATATATGGATGGTCCTTTTTTAACTGGAATAAAATGTTGCCATTATTTGGTGCCAAAGATATATTCAATCATTTGACAAGCCTAAATTATGCACAGTGTGAATGAGGCCTCAGGACTGTGTTGACCATTACAAACAAACAGTATGTAAAATCAAAATTCAAAGACAACTGAGGTTAAAAATCAAAGCTAACATGTTGGTAAAGTTAACGGTTAGCAGAAACATGATGAAGCATTCAAACAGGGAAGCCTCACTAATTAATTTATTACTTAAACCTGTTTAGTAAACACAGTTTAGGTCACTAAACTGTCACACATTACGTCTTTGCCTAAAATAGATTAGAAAGCCCATGTGAACCTCTACAGCTAGCTTACCAACATCTTTAGACATTTTTATCATTCTCAGTCAATCCCTAATCACTAAGAGAGGTTAAAAAGACTAACCTTTTACTCATTCACTTACTCAGTATTATGTTACAGTTTATATTATTTAACATGTTATATTCAGTTAAAAATATCACCACATAAATATTAACAAAAAAGTAGAAAGATAATAATATGATAATTTACCAGAAGTTCATAATAATAAATTCAAGACATGTCTAGCAATCACATTCCAAATGACAACAAATATTCTTTAAGACTATCGTACAATATATTGTTGCTTTAAATTCTTAATGAAGGTTAGTACAGTCTGGGTCTGCAAGGTTTGAAAACCACGACTCACCTGGCAGTAGTTTGGGCAGATGGTACTGCCAGATGAAGCAAGAAGTCATAATGACAGACAACAGGAGAAAAAAGACCAGGCCCAACTGAGTCCATTTCACCTTCATCTTGCTAGTTTTGGTTAATCCATCTATGGCAAGGGCTGGGGTAGGCTGATACCAACAAATGGATAAAGAATACACAGAAAAATGACAGGAAAACAATTTATATATGTCATTTCAATGTTAAGGGTAAACACATACATTCTTGTCCTAACCAATATACTATGATCCTGAAACAAAACAATAAGCAACATTTGGCATGAATATGGATAAAATAATCCTTTAAAATGCAACAAATGTTGTCCATGTTTTTGTTGATGTTGCAAAACCTTTGTAAAACCTAAGCAATTTCCCTCTGGGATTAATAAAGTTCTTTGAATCTTGAATAAATAAAGGGAAATGTGTTTTCTCAGTGCAATTAATCAAGACTCTTCACTCACAGGGGAAAAATGACAAACTCATCTCAATCTGTCCCTGGGGCCTCGTGTTTCTCATCTAATGAGTCATTCAAAGTATTACAATGAATGACTGTAAAACAGCCCAAACAAGCAAATTCAAAGATTGGGGGCAACCAAGAGGAGCAAATTATGATGTAAAACCTGCAGATAGTAGCTGACCAAACCACTTAACAACAAGTCTACACAATGAAATATATATCAGGAAACTCACCACATATTAAATTCCATTTGTACTTGCAGTACCCAATACAGTAGGCCTATATTATATTCCTTTTCAAGCAGCCATTCCAGTCAAAAAGTGTGCTAATTCCGTACGGAATTTCTCTGCTTTACAATACGGAAAACCCCATTCCGCACACCAAAATATGAGGACTGGTGACGCGCTGACCTGTCTCCTGCCATCACCACTCTGACATAATCCCGGCCACCAGATTTCCTCTGACAATTAAATTCCCCTCCCACTACAGTGCCCGACCTGACATCATAATCCCAAGATTTACCCCTCTAAAACCCATCAGACCAGTGTGGTTTTTTATGTTAATCCCTGCAAATCAATTCACTTGGCTTCTGTTTCCTGCTTCTAACTCTGAAACGGCATTCCCTGCTTTATAGGGCTATTACCTACAGAAAATCCAACGTTAAATACTGTGATAAGTTTTGGAAATGTTATTATAAAGATTATATAAAACAAGACATGCAAGGTTTAAATCTGTAAAAACATCTAATTCCATAAAATGAATGTGTGTGGAGATATACACACACATATATATGCATATGTAAGCTATATAAAAGCTAATTCTATTAATTATCTTACATTTCACATTTATGAATTTGGCAGATGCTAAAAGCGACTTACAGTACATTCAAGCTATTCACTGGGAATCGAACCCACAACCTTTTGCTGCTAACATGACGCTCTACCAGTTGTTATCATTAATTTTTGCTGTTGTTTTTATCAACAATAGTTGACACTTCATTACATATTCTCTACATTTAGCACCACAGCCACATGTGAATAAACCACCGAGTCACACAATCATCTTCTGGCTGACACTCGCAAACACGAATCTTTCCAGGCCATTAACAGTTGCTAAATCTAGTCTAAACCATTTCACTCACAAAAGGATTCTGTGGGTAAGACATGTGACATGTATAACAGCCTCTGATTGGCTCAGATAGCACAGGGGGTGGAGCCGAACACTGGGATTAGCAGGAAGAGCAGGGTGAAAAAAACACCTATAAATACCCAACTGTGAGATTATTGGAGTGTGAAGAATCCACAGACATCCTCTCTGAATCCTGAAAATGAGCATGAAAATGGAGGAATGATCTAGGTGGCTCACATTTCTCCAGAATCACATTTACATTTTCTTTGTTAATTTAGCAAATGCATTTATTCAAAATGACTTAGAGCTAAGGAGTGCCACATGAAACATTAGACGTGTTGTAATACAAAACTGCAAAACTGCTTAGCAAATTACAAGCTAGAACAGAGATGCAGAAAACAGTGAAACAGTCTGATAGTCGACATCTGTTTCAAAATGTTCTTCTCAAAAGTTGTCTTTTTATTTTAGTTGTCTATTTTTGTAGAAAATAGACAATGCATGAACATCACAGCTCAATGTGTCGTCTATTACTGTTAAACCACATCTCCAATGTGTTTCAGAATATTATGTTAATCGTATTTATAAAGCAGGTGGGAGATTTAGTCAACTATAAATAAAACATTCATACTTTATGCTATTTACTCACCCTCATACAGTCACAGTTGCACTGCCCTCCATCAGTTAAACCCAAACAGATATTTATTTAAAAAATGGTCTCTTTATGTCCTGGATTGAAAGGGACCCAAAATCCCAAAACGTCAACAAGATCCAGCAGGTTAATAAATGTCTTCTGAATCCATGAGTTTTGTTAGAAAGATATTGATCTTGCTAATGATATTAATTATAAACATTATCTTAAGGCTGTTGTTAAAGTCTGTTTTCTTCTGCATTAACTTCTCCTGCACTGTGTATAAATTATATAAACAGCTCTGGCCAAAAACTCAATATTGTCTTTTCTCTCTTTAAAATCATCCAGCATTTTTCTTAAGTTTAGACTTTTCCTGTTTAAATCAGCGTTTTGTTTCTGTACGTTCATGTGCGTTATCACAATCGGCGTTTACACGCGTTACAATACAAGCGTCGCGGCACAGAGCGATCGTCGTGACGTCAAAGTACCGCGAGAACGACTCCTTCGGCGATCGGCACATGACATCAAAGTATCGCGAGATCTCTCCCGTGAACGCGCGTACCCCGAAAACGCACGTTTGTAGTTTTTCGCTAACCTTTGATCACGTTAATGACGTGTGTATGCGTCTCATGTATAAAGCGTTTTTGCATCCCATTTACTTCCAGGATGGATATGATAAAAAGTAAATGAGTTTATAAATCTTAGTTTGAGTTCAACTAAGGAA
>JAZGTK010015143.1:0-13360 GCA_036877625.1 Ambastaia sidthimunki
ACTGCTTCTGTAAAATATACTGCAAACCAATTTTCTGCTTTGTGTTCTTTCCTCAGAAGCTGCTTTTTGGTGCCTGGCTCAGTAAGAACATTCATCACTGGTGGGCAGGACAGTGAGACACTGTAAACAGTCAAAGTTCACACCAAAATGAATTCTGAACTTCTCGAGAGGAGCCAAAGAAATCCAGCATCAGCAAAGAGGAGTTGAAGGAGTCTCATCTCCTCTCTGCTCTTGTCTAACCCTTGAGGCCTGTGAACAATAGGCCTCTCCACATAGGAAGTCTTTGCACCAGCCAGGGCTGAATCCCAGTAACTCTATTACTATTTCAGTTGCCACAGGGCATTGAGCCACGGCGAACACTGACCCCTGGCCTTATTTTCAAAGATGATCTTTGATCCCTATTGTAACTCAGGAGTTCGCTCTAAATCTAGACGTGCAGAGAGGGGAGCAGGTGAATCGCTCTTTCTCTGCTGTTGTTTTTGATGTGGAACATGGTCTGAGGCGATTTCTCAGCATGTGCAGAGAGCAAACACAAAACAAGGATGGAAGTCAAGAAACTTGGCTTGAGAAGTCCACAGCTAGCGATTCAGATGTTGGCTGAAGTTTTGTTTGTTTCGTCTTGATGTCTCAATCGTTTATGTAAATGGTTCGTTCAAAGTCTACTTTGTTTTAGTCTTGTATCGATTAAGATGTTGTTGATAAGGTCAGCATCTAAAACTTCCCTATCTTTGGAAACTCTTTTAGAGGATTTTTAGAGGACCTGAATTGAGTTAAAATGGTTTAAACAGCACTCAGGCTAAACATAAACATGATCCATTTAGGCTGAGAGCACCTTACATTCTTCAGTCAACATTTAAATAAATAGTCCTAAATGTTGTGCTTTAATTCTGTACATTACCATTTGCCTCAGATCATTGAGTTTTTTTCTCTCACTCTGTCTGTGTATGTCTGGGTGTAAATCAATTTAGGCTTCAGGCTGATCTGCCTCACAGCCTCCTTTCCCTTTGATTCGGTTCCCACCACTACCTAGCAGAGGACTACAGCCAGCCTTAAGTTCTTTAAGGGATTTGTACTCCCCCAGTCTTAGCTTACCAACACCCGCATTGACTCTATCTGCCCCCTCCACAGGCTCTTGAACAATGCTAGGAGAATTAGTAAACTTTGGCTCGATTCTGCTAGAATACCGTCAAAGGAAAAGGGGCTTTCTGTGCAGACCTACCTGCAGGGTAAATGGTTTTTAAAGGCTGTGATCAGAAGCTGTTTAAAATAAAATGTTCATAAACATACAGAACATTTGTTAGTGTTTACTGTTTTCAGATCAGCATCTACCTTACCCTTTAAAAACGCCTTGTAAACTTGAATTGAGGCGAATTTATGTGTAAATTAGTCTCAGCTGAGATTTATTATTTGTTAGTTTGCTGGAAAACAATTGAAGCACTGTAGATCTGTGTTAACTGTATATTTGTTTTTAATTTATTTTTGTATCGTTTTAACAAATCAATTTGGAATTATAATAGCTTTTAATAAAAACAATTTTATACCATATTCCAACTCTAAAATGTGTGCATATGGTAAATTTTCATGCTTAATTGCCTTAATTGTTCATTTTGTGATACAGGCCCAAAATTCTGCTTTTTAAATGATAGCCTCAAAAAAACAAACACACTTTCAATCCATCAGTTGTTTTCTTTCAGTTAGCTTTGTGGAGAGACAGAAGAGAGAGAATGATTGACTCTTTACATGTTCCCTTTTACCTTGACCACTGTCTCATCTCATGGGAAACAGCACCCCCTGTCAACAGCCATGAGCACTGCAGGTTTTATTCATATACTTGTGCATGTCTGGACTTCATTTAGGTGAAACAGAGTTAGTTAGCTCTCTTGGGCTTCAAAGAAACATTTTCCAGTGATTGAGGTTGACTGTAATGATGTTTTATGAACACGCTAGAGGGAAACTCCAGAGAAGAAACGTTTTAGGAGCTCTCACTTTGAACCTTCAGCTGTTTCTGCTCTTTCCCTCAACCTGTTTTATCGCCTCATAAAAATGCAGGCGTGTTAGCGAACTTAGATTTCCCATTTTAAATTAAGGCCAAAGTTAAGTTCACATTTACCTGTTTAATTGCTGCTACTTCTGCGTAATTATCGCTGAACAAATGCACTGTGGGGTCATTCTACAAAATGGGTGCAGTTTCCCTCACATACATATGCAAAATATCACTTTGAAAATGATGCTAAATGTGTCGGTGTGCTTGTGTATAGTAATAAATATATCATTGCATAAATAATAAAACAAAAACAAACTGTCATAATGGCCCCATTACCTTTCAAAAAAGCACCCTGTAGTTTCACAACACTAGACATAAAGTGTCAAACACTAAACTGAAACTGTCAACTGTTACCATTCTGAAGACTCAACTACTGTATATTGCAGTGTTTAAATTTAACATAAGATGGCACAATATAATTTATTACATTTTTTAAAAGCTTACAAATTTATTTAAACTGACATTGACCTGTTTTTTTCATTTTCTTTGTTTTTTTTTTTTTAAGAATCTCATGCATTTTGTATTTTGTACTGTAACCAAACTCATTCCACAAGACAACATACATGTATATCACGTTTTTGCAGGTTTTCTTTTGTGTGCAAAGATCTTCACACATCTGGTTTGAGTCATGCTGAGTTCAGGCTTTTCATAAGTCTCTACCTGCATGGAAAAATGAAGAAACAAACCTTCATTTCTGTTTTGAGTCACTTAGTACTGAGGAGAAAAACATCCCGATACCATCAGCATCACATCAAAAGTGCATGCTGGCACGACTTTGCATATTTTTTTTACAGAGGTGGAAAAGTTATTAGTAGGTCACCTGCCTTTTGATTTCTCTGCTTATATAGCTGAATTAGCCCCGCTGAGTTATAAAGACCTGTACATGATCACACTGCCACATGTCTGCGACTCGATAAGGTGTCACAGATGTCTGCGTCTCACCATGACTCTGTAGTCTAGACCATCTGCCCTTATTGCTCTGAGCCCCATGGATGCTGTAGGCGTCAGGTTGCCTGTCTGCCAGCCTGCGTCTCAGCTGGTCAGTGTGTTTGTATGGGGCCAAAGAAGTGTTCCACAGTTCAGATTCCATTTAGGCGTTGAGGAAATTAAATATCTCTGGTTTCTCTGGTCATCTGTTATGAACGTGATCATATAGCCAGAGCAGAGATGATTCAAAGACATATGTTTGAAGCATATGTGTGGCAATGCCTGTCTTTCTAAACTGTGTCTGTATAAATATACATGATAATCACTAAAATGCCAACTGGGAAATGTTTAAGGCACTGCACCTTAGAAAGTGTCTCTTTTAGTCAAATGGTTGTCTGTAAGTATGAACTACAGAATCTTTGGATTTCTCTTCACTGTGATATTGGCAAATGTTATACAAACATTATATGTCTTAGACTCATAGTCACTTAGTATGCGACTGATGGAAATGACACTTGCAGTGTAGACACTTGCCTTTTTGGTTGATGTCACCTATACCTTGTGGGCATGGAAAATACTGTTAGCCAACAGCATTGCTTTGGTTCGCTGTCTAAAAAAAATCAGTTTATCATATTCAAAAAGATTTTGCCTCCAAATTGCTTTAAGATGTGGTTAGCTAGATTTTATTAGTCACTTTTAGTGTAGCTAACTACTTTTTCAAAAGAATATCTTTACTGTAGTTGAGCTATTTTAAATTAGCTTGTAGCTTTACAAACTACAGTTTTTGAGTAGTTTCCTCAACACTGAAGAACAAGATGTGTTTTACCCCACAGGTGTGTCAAAGAGGGTGAGATGAAGCTCTGCCCACTGAAATAAACACAGCTGAGCATTTGAAGTTGGTCAGTTACACACTTGTGTGAAACTGCTGTAAGATTAATGGGCCGCTCATAGGTGTTTACAGTTGTATCCTGTGCCTACTGCTTGTTAAAATCTTATGGCATGTTTATTTTATATAGCTAGAGCAGGGAAGGAATAAGGAGCCGTTTTGGTGCTTTTACTACCCTGAATTCCTGTTTAAGCAGAGTTTCCATTGTAAAATACAAAAGCCACAGTTTATAAAGCTTTTTAAGTGAATATCTTATGGATCTTCAGTCATACATTGTTAAATAAAATATGTAGTTTGTTAGACAGATTCAGATGCCAGGTTGTCAGGTTATGACTATGCTGAATTTCAATGCTCAAAAGGGTCACAGGGGTCAGTCGTCCTGGGTATTACATAAAGTGCAGGAAAACAGAGCACAGAGGCTTACTGAGCCACGGAAACTGTATATTAATCCTCTCCCAAAAGGGAATATTTCATTGCACCACATCTGGCAAAACACAGGACACACATTTCTGCTTGTCTGTGTGTGTGTAAGCTAGTGCTTTTTCATGTGGGATTTCTTAGCTGGGTATATGTGCTCTGTTAGGTCCTGGATGGATATTAAAAGATATTGATGTCACTGTTTTACATGATGCAATTCAAATAGTCATAAAAGGACAAACACGGATGTTCAATATGATGAAAATAAAAAACGAAAATCTAGTTCAAAACACATGTGCCTAGTTCTTAGAAGTACAATCTTTGTATTCATGTTGGTTTCATATGATTGTTTTACAATTTTGTAAACTTTTATTTCAAGACTGCACAAATGTCAATTGCTTTTACCATCAAGTGAAAAGTAAAAACATATTTTCCATAAACACAAGACACAAGAGTATTTTAAAACATATCTTTCAAGGTTAAAAGTATTTCATGAATTTTTAATAAGAATATCATGTCACTTAAACAACCTGAACTAATCATGCCATGTTACAAAACAAAATTACACTGATGTTTTCAAGAAACTGGTGACTAATGTGTAACAGTCTACCAGGGTCCTTTCAGTCACAGCAACATTTTAGATGGATTTGTCTTTATTATGTCAAGTACAGAACAGTTAAACCACTATCAAAATAAATTCTAATTCTTAAAAATATTTATATGTGCTATTTATTGTCTGTGTGAAATATATTTGAATGTTTTTAAATAAATTGCTAAGAACAAAAAGTGTTATTAACAGTGTATTTTACAGAAGTTTTTGGAATGTGTATTAATAAAGATTCAATTATGTAATTATCCCTCTGTCAAGTCTTATGGTGGCAGAGTCTATGTTCAAAGCTAAGTCTCTTTTCTGTTACTTCTGTAGAAAAGCATTTAGGGCTACCCTTACAGAGATCTGTGTGTGTGTGTCTGTGTGTGTGTGTGTGTGTGTGTAATGGGTGGCCTTCGGAGCAGCCTGGCAGCAGCTGGCAGCAACTCTCTGAACTTCCTCATTAATAAATGATCACAGACTACCATCTGGAGAGGGCCCAGGTCTTGTGCATGTGTGTGTGTGGAGCACAGGGCCTGCAAGATTTCACTTTTTTCAACAAGCTTCTCATCTGCCTGGCTGCTGGGGTCATAAAAAGACAAGAGTCAATCAAGGCCATTATTGTAACACTCAATTTAATCTCTTTCTCTCTTACCCCAGGTAAACCAATTAAACTCCCTCACCCATTTCCTGTGCCGGCTCTCACTGCAGCCCACATGTGTTGCTCTTGTAAAACAAAGCACATGGATGAATTTTACTTCAGGAACAAAAGGATGATTTGTTTTATCTCTTTCTGAACGGATAGAGTTCCTGTTTCATTGGTTGTCAAGGACACAGTTTGATGTCTTGAACTTGTCTTGAGGTGTCTTTGGACAATAATATTTGGAAGCTAGATTTTGGTGTTGCCCATTCAAAACTAGCTAACATGATCATATGGCATTCTGTGTGATTGCCAGAGCATTGCTACAGTGTATGTGGTCGCTAGGAGGCCTGGAGTACTTTTTAGCATATTGCAATGCAGTTGCTTAGATTGTTTTGGGTTGTTACTTCCTGGATAGAAAAAAAAGCCAACCTTTAAGACTGATATTCAGTCTATGACTGCTAGATATGGCTTGTGTCTCTCGTTTACTGTGAGATTAGTTTTATTTGGCCAGTTTAATATGTGGATAAGAAATGCACACAATAAGAACAATTTAATCCCACAGTATTAATGTTTTGAACAGAGTATTATTGGCACAGCCTTGTCACTTCTATGTTTTTTATGATCAGATCCTGATTCTCAGTCTAAAACAATTTGTCTTGCTCTGTTTTGTGTTGAAGCATGTGGGTATACCATAAAGCAGGGTTAATGCACTTTCTGCTCCTTTTCTGTACGTTGCTAAAAATTTTAACACCCAATGGGTTTAATCCTTGGGTTTGTAAACTGAATTCACATTGTACACCATTTTTGATATTTATGTTTCATCTTCAAGAAGCGATAAAATTCTTTTTTTATCGCTTCTTTATTTTCCTCACATTGTAATTCACTTTGGATAAAAGTGTTTGCTAAATGCCTAAATGTAAATTTGTTACACTGTTTTACTGTAGGTTGAATTCAAATTTAATTCAGTCAAATTTTATCTGTCACATATATTACCATACATAGTATGACATACAGTGAAATGCTTTCCATGACCGCTCCAGTACAAAGAATAAAGAGATTAACATGCAACCGCACTGTCATAGGCATACAAAGAGTACAGCATGGTGCTCAACACACATCCCTGGGGCCTCCAGTGCTTAGAGTGAGAGAGGATGAGACATGTCTGCCCACCCATCTGCTTGTGGTCTGTCTCTCAGGAAGCTGACACAGAGACATTCTTAGTCCCAGGTCTTCCAACTTGGTGGTGAGCTTGGAGGGTTTGTAAAGGGATTTAAAACACTGTTCCATTAAAAGGTTAAATATCTTTGTGAACACTGGTGCTAGCTGGTTAGTGCAGGCTTTAAGAACTCGGCCTGAGATGCGTCTGGTCCCGCTGTCTTCCTGGTGTCCATTCTCACATTGTGTTCAGAGATGATGAAAGCATTTTATGCACTTTATGTCATTATTAACCTGCATGCAGAACCTCACACTAATAGCGTCATTACTGGCATTAGCACTATTAGCTGCAGTCTTGAAACAAGTGTATAAGATGTTAAGTTCATCTGCCAATGCTGCGTCTGTATTTGTATTCAAATACATTCTGGGGGTGGAGTTTTATAGTGCATTATTGTTCTGAATCCCTGCCACAGGTTTTTATAGCAGCTTGTTGGAATTGTGTCTCTAGTTTCCCATAATGCCATAATGCAATTTCCTCCTTCACCACTCTGTGCACGCTGTAGAATGCAGCTTTGTACTCATCTTTATTTGGATGGTTTAATCCACCTATGGCTTCTGGTTTGGAAATGTTTTGATTGTGATTTTTGTTAAATTCAGAAAAGACATACACAGTGCTTTGCCACTTTGGCAGAATGCTACTTTACTCACACAAAAATATGGCACCACTGAGTTGCATGCACAAGCATGACTTCACAGCAGTATTATGTCAACAAATAACTTCAGAACAGTATTACAACAATAGATAATAACTTTGAAAAACTGGCTAACAACCACAACAAATTTCTAAACCTTATCATCCATCACTTTCCCCATAAATCCCAAAACCGCTTTCATAAACACATTGATGTCATCAGCGCTGTGCTGAAGCATGTTTCAGTCTGCATCATCCACTGTCTCCTGCAGAGCAACCACTGAAGGTGAAAGGACCATCAGTTGATTGTCAAGAGCTCCAGGTTGGGTGTACAGGAGCGTAGAGGAACAATGCTTATGTTCTAACACCAGCTTCTGTTCACCATCAGCCTTCAACTTCCCTAGTTCATGTTCTGTCCATGTTCTGTCCATAAGTTGATAGAAATTCAGCCAGCTAAAAAAGGTGGTTGATGCAGTCCTGACAGTAGTTAGACTTAGTCTTGTCAATTATTAGTTCAGTCCCTCCACCTGCCTTCCCCCGTTACCCTACTCAGTTTCTTTCCAATTTAATGCACTTGTGCTTGGTGTCCTTTTCCAGTTTGCTGTGGTTAGGTGCGTTGGACTTAATGCAGTGCTGCGCAGACTGACTGCAAAGCATTTTACTTTAAAATTTGTCTGTCTTTGATTGCATCTGTCTTACAATCACATGTGCAATTATGAAAGCCCCAAATTGACTGTGAAAGACTCTCTGATAACAACAATTGCATGTGTTGCATGTTTACTCTGCCACATTCTGTTCCGCACACACAAATTTGTGGTTTTATGGCAGTGAAATGTATATTTTCATGTCATCTTAACGTTTTTGTTACTGTATTAACAACTCCTTTAAAAATGTCATGTGATCTGTCATAACTGTCATAGGTTCAGCACACTATGAGAAGCACAAAGTGTCCGACTTGATGGCCGTCTCGTTACTTCTCTACTCAACTATCAGGTTTTGCCAGTCAATGGAAGCTTAGGATAGTTCTTGAACACACCTGTTGTTTTACACCATGTGTGATCTTGCCCTGTCAGTTCTTGGCTAGAAAATCAGCTAATCATTTTGCTTTTCACTAATGTAAGAACACTTTACCATGCACTAGCAGTAGCACACTGCCCCATTTACAGTAGATGCATTTAAATCTCACATTGCCTGAGATAATAGAGGTTATGTATACATCAAATTTACTTTAGCCATTCTGATCCTTTTTTCATAATTGACCAGTCAGTGTTTGTATTGCAGGAGAGTAGCTGTAGTTATTTCCATTTATTTATGTCCTCCATGTTTATATTTAATGTATTTTATAGACTCATTAGCATCATTTCAGAACATATTGAAAACTTTTCCTGTCATTTAGTTGCAGCTCGGCTGCATGAATCTTTCATGAGGGAGGTACAGGGTCAAGCCCTTGTGAATGTTTTGCTTAAATGAAGATCTCCATAGAGGACCTTCTTTCATTAGCTCTCTCTGGCTCAAACTCTTTATTTGACCTATGTTGATTTTCTTTTTACAAAGGACGGCAAGACTGATTGTTTACATTTACTTGCCCCTGAGTTTTATCTGGACTAGTGCACTTTAATATTAATTATGTAGAAAAAGGCAGTGATTAGAGTGATTATGAAGCATCTTAATCTCTAGGGCTCACATTGGTCCGTGGTTTGACTCTGCTGAGCTTGTAATGATGGGATGAGGGTTTCTGACAGGAAGCAGCACAGGTTGAAGTTGTACTTTATTTGTTTTTACTAATCGCAGACTTGTTTGTTGGTTCTTTATTGACCTTGTAAGCCTTTATTAACTTTTTGTACTTTGAGAAAAACAAAAACATTTTGTGGTGAAGTAAATACATCAGAAATGATTTGGTTGACTTTCTTAAGACATTAAATAAATAAGATTATGCAAAATATTTAGAACATTACATGAATTTAAGCAGTTTATTCTGAAATAAGATAAAAATATAAATTAAACTTTTAAAATAAACCCCCAATTACTACAAACTAATTACCCCTGTCTGGACTGTCTATTTGGTTTGTCCCATGTCTGCCCATATTTGGAGTTCCTGCGCTTGTTTTGTCAATTAGTTTCACCTGTTGTCAATTAGTCCTTGTATTAGTGTCTCTTTATAAGTTAGTTCATGTTTAGTCTTCCTTGGTGGTTGTTAAAGTTACATTGTATGTTCTTTGTTCCTACCTGTTCCTGCCCGTATTGTTGTGGATTATCTTTATTAAATGTTTTTGATTGGATACCATGTTGTCTTAAGCCTTCTTTTGAGAGCACCCACGTTACAATAGTTCATACAGATCATGTTTTTGTAAGATATATTTTGGTCTTGGTTTTGACTTTTTAATCCTGGTTAATTCAAGAGGTTTAATTGCAGTTGCTTTAAAAGTTTCATTTTTAGTTTTACATCTTTATGTAACTGTGGTAATGCCTCTTATTTTGATAAGAACATTTAAATGTGTAAAGATGTATTTTGGACCTGTACAATACAATAGGTCTCTTTGTATTGCACAGTGCTGAAATGACCAGTGCATGTGCATATAATAACGATTTTGACATGGTGTCACTAAAGTAACCATTGAGGAAACGCATACTGATAAAATGTATATTGTACCTGTAAATAGCTTTCTAAAGCATCTGCTAAATGCATAAATCTAAATGGGAATTATAGCAATTGGGGAAAATGGTGGGTGAGAGCCCATGTAAAACCTTCACACATTGCATGTAAATGAACCCACATTTTGAGGTCTGTTAAAAACCTGGGCGTCATACTCGACAGTAATTTGTCATTCAAAAATCATGTGGCATATATTACGAAAACTGCCTTCTTCCACCTAAGAAATATCACTAAGCTGTGTAACATCGTAACTAGATCTGAGGCAGAAAAGATTGTTAATGCTTTTATGACCTCCAGACTGGATTACTGTAATGCACTTTTAGGTGGCTGCTCTGCCTCACTAATAAACAGGCTACAATTAGTACAAAACGCTGCAGCAAGAGTCCTTACCAGGTCAAAGAAATACGATCACATAACCCCTATACTGTCATCCTTACACTGGTTGCCGATTTGCAGATTTCATACTACTTATAAGATATTATTGCTTAAATATAAAGCCTTAAAAGGAATAGCCCCTAAGTACCTCTCAGATCTTCTTTCTCGCTACAATCCATCTCGTGCTCTACAAATCAATAATCCACGAAATAGCTTTTTCATATTTAAAACATAAAACACACTTCTTTAGTCTTGCATTTTCTTAATATATCAGAACACCTCGCATTTCTTTATCTATAGAAAAGATGTTTTATGCTTTGAAATGTTATGAACAGCAGCTACGCTAATTATTCTCTGTTATGGGGCTTCCTCCCAGGGGAGCTTTAGATCAACCTGCTTCTAAGTGGATCCAGCTCTTGACGGACCATCATGAGACCTAGGTCCTCCATGGAGTTGTCCCTGCACCGGTGTGATCATCCCACATGACAAAACATCTACAGCCTCAGCAGGGTCCTTTCAAATAGGAATAAGATTGAAGCATTGATTTTACTATATACTTTTTCATGGAACATCTGCCTGGTACCAAATTAATTATATTTATAATCTCTTAATTTTATTTCTATCACCAGCTTACATTCCACCTTGTAACAGCAGATTGTTGCTAGAGCTGCTATCAGGAACCTTACACTTTTATCAGCAAAGTTAATATTTTCCTGTTAATTCTGTTCTATACCATCATCATGGTCTCATTCCTGTTAACTTTTTTTTATCGCTTACTCCAAACTATTACCAAGTCAGTCCCATACTAACATCTATATGTAAGTCTTTAATGTAACGCATTGCTTTTTAACCAGTCATAGTCACAGTTACGGACTGCAGCTTTAGCAACTTAGCAACAACTATACAATCTTGGTTGGAGAAAGAAACCAAAACATCCATACTGAGATCAGAACACTGTTTCAACATTTAGAAAAAACATTTGGAACATTCTGTGGCATGCTTAAAGTCAACTGTGCTTCACTTTAATTAACTGTTCCCAACTTCATTTAACATGGTTGTGTGTGATTGCCACCTCCTCTCTGCAGAGCATCTGCTGTCACTGTGGGCTTTTGCCATGAGCCGTCGGAGCAAATTTGGTCCAGTGTTCCACAGGCCCATGAAACAACCTGCCCGTATATTAATTAATTCTCACCTGTCAGCAAAACTGCTAAAGCATGCAAGTCATTAACTACATAATGATGATCATAATGGAGCCAGAGATGGCCATTATGGTGACTGTGGAATCTTGTCAGAAATATTAGCAAAAATGTTTCTGAGATGAAAGTTTGATTTGCTGATGTATTTAGGGTTACAGCTCAATGTAATAACAGATAGAAGAAACCATCTCTTGCTCTACCTAGAAACCATGTCTTTAAATCTTCCACGTAAAAGCAAGTTTTTTTTGGTTGTGTTTGTTTCTATTTTTTTACCAGCGTCACACAGGGTAGCTCTGCCCACACTGAAATGTCATTGGTCCAAAATATCTTCTTCATGTAAGTGTATTTTAACGATAAGGGGTGTAACATCTGTGCTGCTAGAATCACTAAACAAAAGCAAAAAATAATGACTGTTGTCAGACAGCTTTCCTGAACACTTCCCTTGTGCTCTATTAGCCATGTTCAATAAAACCCACTTCACTGGATGAGTCAGTATTGTTGTGTCAAGCTGGTTGACATCTGCAAAGCTAAGTTTTAAAACTACCACGGAACCACAGTTATCTATTTTTTTGCAAAAATCCATCTACAAATGGCTTTACTTATAGTAGTCTCCACATGTTAAGCTAGGATAGTAGAATATATTTTAACGTTGAATAAATGAAATGCTTTACGTTTTAAACTTTAAGTAGTCTGTTTTGATTGGCTGTGATTTTGAGCATTTTAATTGTATTACCTGCAGTTACTAAATAGTTATTAATAACAATCAAAGTGCAACCCTATTTTGACAATGACTAAATGGCAGCCTTAGTTATGTTTGACCTAAAAATATTACTAGGAGGTGCAGTATCTCTAATTTTGTTTGTCTTGAGAACATTTCTGTCATCACCTACAATTTGAAAACCCACACCATTTTTATGTCTTCTGCATAATATATTTGAGTTGAATGTCAAACTAGCCTATGAAGCCCTCCTTCATGTAAAATTCTCTTATTTGATGGCCACTGCATGGGCCCATGGGGATACCAATGAACAAAGCCCGATAACTGTTTGGGCTCAGAGCAGTTAAAAGGCTTTTCAATCATTTCAATGTGACTGCTTTGTTTTATACACTTTAGGCATTCAATCAAAGAGACTTCTGTGCGGCGTGTCTTCACAGCGGACACAGACAAAGAGAAGCTTTCTCTTATTTGTTTGTTATGTCAGACACCTCTGTCTCAAGACCTCTGTCTAACACTCACTCTTGAACATGTGTAAATGATCAAACAGGGAAGTTCTCACCTTGCCAGTTTTGTAGTGACAAAAGCAGCACGTCAAATGTGTGGCGGACCTCCTGTGGTGAGAGACAGTCATAGTCTGACAGCTAGGAGAAGCGCTAACCTCTCTCACTCTTGTCAACTGTTTTGATGAAAAGGAAATTTAAGGTTTGTTGAACTACTAGAAAAGTACATTCAACTAACTTTTAAATGTGTTTAATGAATATGAAACAGTGGATTTGTACGGTGATGAGAAGAATGTCAGACTTTGGTTTTGCTTTTAAATATGAATATAAAGATAACCACAACAATACCACATTTTCATTTTAATAACTACTTTATTTAAGAAACATTTTTTATACAAAAGATTGGCATAAGATTAGTCAATTTGTTTTGAGAACTCATTAACTTCATTATTCAATTAGAAAAGAACATTTTTACGGGAAGAGTTTTTATTTCAAATGTGATAAAAATCACAACAAATACATTTACCCACTGTAACTGCCTCAGGAAAAGGTTGTCCCATCTGAAA
>JAZGTK010015144.1:0-13359 GCA_036877625.1 Ambastaia sidthimunki
ACGCAGCCAGTCTCATTTAGTTGTGTGTATCATTAGTCAAAGTGATGCAGATGAAAATCCTGCCACTGTGTAGATGAATTATTAAACACTGTGAGCTGCCAGAGAAGGACAACAGGGTCTTTCGTTAAAGCTCATTAGTTACGTTACGGTGCCGTTTACAGTTCTCTTCAGCCCCTGCGGCGTGGAGCGTGAATTACAGATCGGGTGATGTGGATTTAAGTATGTGCGTGTTTGGCTGTGGGTTCGAGTCCGTGGGTGGGTGTCCCCAAAGGGCATGGTTTCCAAGACAGCTGCCCTGGAGTGTTTAGCTCTTTGACCTTCTCACATAAAAGTGCTTAATAAGTAACGTACCTCCTGTATTTACTGCTAAATGGCCGCACGGATAAATTGGCTTGAAAGCAATTAAATACAGACCCAGCTCCTCCCCAGCTGACCCAGTCACTTAAGCGGGGGGCCATAATCACACTCATTTCCTGTTCCCAGAAATACAATTACACCTGTGGCTCTGCCCTTTAAACCGGACCGATCTCTGCATGCATCACACCAACTGAATACGTCTAATTTATCTACCGCACAAGACAATAGAATTACACCTGGACCTACGGCTGGTTAATGATTCACACGGACAACAGCTGAGAAGCTGAGATGTTGCTCATTAAGATAAACAGAAAGCCAGACACAGAATCTATGTGAGGCGCAAGGTTTTCACAGAATTGAAACCCCTCTCTTTAAAGTCACTGTGAATTTAAAAGATACTATTTTTGTTTTATTTTAGAACGTTGAGTGTTTATAATAAATGATTTATCCATGCATCATATTTTTTTTTATTCACGTGTCCTCATAATCTTTAATCAAAATCTGGAAATGTACTTCCTTTCTAAGGCAGATCTTCTCTGATGACATCAGTCTGATGCATGGGCGGAGCCAGAACTGTTAACCACTCCCCTCCAACGGAGGAGTGTCAGCTGCGAGCTTTGAAACAGCCACTTTTCTATAGCCAATCAATTCTCAGAGGGAAAGAACAAGCCACGCCCTCCATTTTACAGTTTCACTTTAAATTATGTCAGAACATTGCAACTTCCTGTTTATGTGGAATAGTTTTTACATTTGGCTGTCGCAGTGGTTCTGTAAAGATGTGCTTTCATTCTGTCATGGAACCCTATGGGTGAATTGAATATTTTGGCCATTGCTTTAACTAATAATGAAAAATGAGTGTCAGATTCTAAAATAACGTTTTTGTTGTGCAGAATCTTCCACATGTTCTGAAGTCAAGGGTTCATTTTGTGTTAAAAGCAGACCTAAATGTTTGAAGGTGTACTGTAATGTCTAGTGTGCATCTGGCTGTAATTCTCAGAGGTGGAGCGTGTCCAAGGCTGTAGGGCCAGGTGGCCTGAACAAGTGAAACCGTAATGAATTTATGGCAGTAGTGACGATGCCCAATAAACACCAGGTGCACCTCATCATCAGTGTTGCCTGTAGTATTGCCTCCCCTTTTGGGCACATGTTGCTGTGAGGCTGTTCGTGGGCCAGTAGTAGCAAGACCGGCATGCAGATGGCAGAATCCTAATTTGCATACTATCTGTATAGTGTTAAAGAGAACAGTAAAGAGATTAAGACTGGTACATCCCAAATTATACAATGAGAATAATGTAACATTAATAAACAAAGATGTCTGGATGGTATAGTGTTTCTGGTAGATTTTCAAAATATGAATCCCCACAGTTTTTTAGAGCTAACATTGCCCACAACTGCTAGTGCTTCCAAAGTAGAAGAGTTTGTGACAGCTGTCGTTCCCATTTCAGTTTGAAAGGTTGAAAACTGGAGCGGAATTCCAGGCCAAAGCTGCCGTATCTGTCAATGTATGAATCTAAAAGTGAAGCAATAACTGGTATGAAGGTGGTAAATTTAGTTACACTTAAAAATAAAGGTTCCTAAAAGCTTCTTTGTCATAGTGTCTTTGCCAAGAACCTTTAACATTTACAGAACCCTGCTGTTGCACAAAATGTTCTTTGTGGTGGACATAGGTTCTGTAGACTACAAAAATTGAAATAAATGGTTCTTTTAACAGCCTTTGACTGAAAGGTTCTTTGTGGAACTAAAAATGGCTTTTCTAACATCGCTGTGAAAACCTGTTTTTAGCACCTCTATTTTTAACCGTGTGGATGCTAATGTTTACATGTGAATGCATTACCGTATCAAAGTGTATTTTACTGGGGTGTGCGGTTTGAATACTGTGTTCATACTATGTCTACTACACACAAAGTGTGTTAATACACACAAAGTATGTTTTTTCCAAATCAACATTTAAGTTCCTAGTGAAGTACGTGAACTGGGATTCACGCAATTATTGGAGGTCATGAAGTCCTTCTGACACATCAGCCATGTGTGAAATGGTTTCCACAGAATTATCCAGCTACCAATTTTAGGCTGTAACAACGTTTGTTAATGTTATTGCTTGTTATTGCAACTTAAGAATATAGTTTTTGATATATATGACATAGAACGTTAGGAAAAGTTCTGCTAACGTTAATGTAAAAGCGTTTTTTGATAACTTAGAGAGAACGTTTCCTGTTATCTAGGGAGACTCGTGGACATCCAACTGAAAGAAGAAATGTGAAACTAAAGCAGAAAGACGTCTGTGGTGGGAGAGAATAAGTGGGGGAGGAATATCAGAGGACAGCTTGGGCATAACTCTGTGTGTGGCTGGAGATATAAACCGTCCAGCAGGCAGAGTTCTGTGGGCCTGAGGAATGAGACGAGCTTGCGTTCTGATAGGATGTGATAACCACTGTATATCAACCACCAATGGATCAATACTACAGCACTGCCGCCCATACAAACACCCACCACACACACACACGCCATAAAACACTGCAGCGAGTCAGTGATCAGTCTCAGAAGCCTGACAGATCAATACCACCCAATATCATGAAGCAATCCCTCTGCACCACAATTTCAATATTTATTTTCTGTATTTATAGTACAAACATTTGTTTACATACAGACGTTTGTGATACAAGCATTCTTTGCTATGAAATGAAACGTTAATAAGGCGAAAGAACAAACATTTTCATCAACACAGCGTATCAAGATGCTTTAATGAAGGCTGTTAATAATAGTTAATATTAAAATTAAAGCTGCAGTCCGTAACTTTCACCTCATTACTGCCACCTCTGTTTGAAACATAAAACTGCAGGTTTCTTTATGTACTTTGTATATTGAAGTCAAATGAAGCCAAACTGACATTTCTTGATAAATCGGACCTAACAGCTCACATTATAAATTATTATTAGACTCTGAACGTTGCAAACTGGGGTAAGGAGACTATTTTGAACACTGATCTGTTACGTATTTGCTCAGTAACTGATGTTTGTTTATTTTTAACCCAAAAAAGTAACGGATTGCAGCTTTATTAATAATGATATTAGTTGTTGTAAAAAGAAAAGCACTAGGCATTAATTCCTTTAATGCTGCAGGTTTGGTTAACGATAAATTTCAACTACGAGCGATAAAGCTTTATTGTATCGTAGATGATATTCAGTTCAGTTTTATTTATGTGGCAATTTCATGGTTGGTGCAGAATGCTGGGCATAAAGCCCCAGTGAACACACAAGCCAACAGTGGCAGGAAAAGGAAGAAATCTTGGAATGAGGCTCAAGGACAAACCGATCCTCAGTTGCCCCAGAACAAGCAGTTTAGAGTTAGCATGATAGTTTAGGAACATCTGCTTCTACCAGGCTTTTGACTACCGGCATATTACTTTGGCCAGAAACTGCCCACTAAACAGTTGGTATTTCAGCACAAAACCCAACATCTTATTCATTAACCACCCACAATCCAGCCTCACCAGGTGCTACAGTATCTGCTGATTTAACACTCATCATAATTATTATTTCACAAACATGCCTTTCTCTATAGAAATTTGTCTTATGTTACAGTATATAGGATATAAAAAAGTTAGCGCTGATTGTCTGGGGCAAATAACCTTGTGGTCTCACGACCTCACAGAACGTCTTAAAAAACAAACGAAAGTTTGTTTAATAAAGATGTTTGTTTGTGTTTTCTAATCATCGTGACAGCAGTAATTCATCAGATGATGGATAAGAGTGTCATAACCGGGCGTGTTTCTCGGGCTGTGAGGTGTGGAGTTCTGAAGTCGTGTTGAGCGCAATTTTTTAGCCGTGTTTGTGCTGTTGGCTGATTTGCATAATTTCCTTTGTGATTTGGGTGCTAAAACATTGCAGGTAGCACATGGAAATAAACAATGCTATTAACAAGCGCATTTCAATCCTAGCTCCCCCTACGTGTTTTTAACGTGACGTTTAGAGGCGGATAAATCTACAAACGGTGATACAATTGTAAAATAGTGCCATTCCAATATTGCCGCAGCATTCTCACAAGACTGTTGAAGAAACTTAAGCGTAATTTGTTAAAGTTTTTGTCACCAGAAAAAAACCAGCAACAACAACAGTTGGTGGAATAATTAACAACAGTACACAGTTTTCCCCTACAGGTAAACCTTTCATTCGCTGTGTTAATGCTAATGTAGATTGTTTACTGCACCTGCAAAGGCGAGCAGCCTGAGTAAGGATGAAAGCACAGAGAGGAAAACGCAATGGGAAACCCAGCTGTAATGGGAAGCTCTCGGTGCTTAATTGCCTGTGGAAAAAGGAAAAGCGGAGAGAAATTACAGTGTTCTGTTATTACGGCCCATACGGGCAGACATGTAGCTGTCAGCAGCCAGTGAGGTGTGTGTGACGCTACACTGACGGACTGCCTCTCTGACAGCCTAATCTCCATCAGTCTGTCTGTCTGCTGTCACAGCACCAGTGGAGGTCCCTCTCTCACTGCAGCTTCTGACTGCTGCTCTGCCTTTACCCACAATCCCTCTGTGGGTTGCTGTTCTCACATGCATGGCTAATAAGTTTAAGAGGTGCGTTGACTACGCTGTTGCGCTACGTTTGCACGGCAAACTTTGAACTTTGAAGCTTTTGTTTGTTTTAATACTATAACAAACTATTTTTTAGGACTGTTTACTTTGTTAATGAGGTTCTTAAATATAATGTTTCAAAGCGTAAGTGATTAAACCGAGATTTGAACCAGCATTTGTGTACTTATTGTTTTTCTCCTGTAATGCACCTTATAAACTCAGTGGCATCTCAATTAACGTCACACTGTAGCACCATGCAAATTGAATTCAGTACATAAAACAGAAAGCGTGCTAAACACATTTTGTGTTGAGTATTTTCAGCTTACAGTTCCAAGTTGTAAGAATGTTTCCATTAAGTCACAAAAACATTAACAATTTTGAAAGTTGAATGAAAAGTTCTAGGATTATTTAAAACATCATGTTTTTTAGATAAAGTTTTAACATTATTGGCTGGTAATATACACCAAGTTAGAATTGTATGTTCAGAATAACTGCTGATGTATCATTTTTTCTCTCTCTCTCAACACACACACACAAACTATTGTTTGGGATATGTTGGAATGAGAATTGTTAACCCTGAATCACCTATCAAGATAAAGTGTTCCTGTCCACCACTGAACTTTACTGAAATTAGATATTGATTTGCATGGTACAAACAAGGCCAATTTTTATTTTTTCGTATATACTCACTCTAATGGACTTTACCAGGCTGACTGATGGACGTGAGTGATGCTGGATGGGAACTAGTGTAATAGGAAAGATGCAAAACTTGATTAATGGCTTTCATTGAAAAGATAAAGACCTCTGTTTGCTCAGAATACATTGCATTGCTGTATGATGAGCTACTTTATGCCATTTATGGTAATAATTGCTTTGTTTCAATTTATTTTGTCCATTAAGGCGGTGACTTCAGAGAGGAGAAAATGAAATGCTGTGATTTGTATCTATCGGCTGCAATTTGTGTAAGTACATAAAATCTTAGGAATCGCTAGCCAAAGCCGGGGCAAAGTTTAATGAGAAAATACTTGTTTTGCATTTCATTGCACGCCGTTTTTAATGCGATAACTTTGGGTATTAATATATTTTTGAAAGCAAATTAAACCATTTTTCCCCTGTCGTTCTGTTGCTCGTGGTGCATGTGTAAAAACGCTGATTTCCAAAACATTTCATTTGTCTCCTGGTGACGGAGCCGTTTCAGTTCACAATCACTGATAGTTTACGCTTGAAATTAAGGCTTTAAGTCGGACAAAAGGTTGTTATCGGCGTGACCACCTGCAAAAACACAAACAAATTCATATTTGAGTTGTATTTAGCCGTGCATTAGTGTATATGGATATCGTTTGTTCTCCGTGAGCAATGCATATGCTCTTATCTCTCTGTTCCACAGTGATGAATAATATTGCATTCTGGGATAATAAATAAGTCTCCTGCAGGGCAAGAATAGCATTTTAACATGACAATTACCCATAATTCCATTCCCAGCAGTATACGTTAACATCTGTTTACTAAAGAATATTCTTAAAGCTCATCGTTTCACAGCTCTGGTAAGATTTATAAAATGCAATGTTTGTTTAACAGATTAGTACATTTCTGTATTTAATAAAACAAGTATGTAAATTGTGGCATATTATTTAACTTCTCATACATACATTCATCGTCCTCTGTGCTTTATACAGTTATTCTATTGTGAAGGACTGAAATGTCTGAAAATACAGTAATAATTCAATTCTGCCCTTGTGTTTTTGAGATAGATGCGTATCTTGTCTACTGCTTCTCTGATTCTAAATTGATATTTGAATGAACTCAATTTAAATATGAATATTTAAATATAACTTTAATATTTAAATCACTAAAGCCAGCAAATTGAATGAAATTCAACTGTATCCTATCATGAGCCTGATGATATATCACATGCATTCATTGTGTTGCAAACTGCAGTCACACTAGACTTCAAGCTAAATTATTCTGCACCTGAAACAAATGTGGATTACAGGAAATGATGTCATTGTCTAAAGCCTCTCTCTTTTTAAATATTATAAAAGCTACAGTTCCAGCGCTTGTTGCTGATTGGTCGATAGCTGTGCTTTATTCATGATAAAACAAAGCTATGACCTCGTCCCCAAGCTACTCTTTGTATTGGTATGCAGCACCCGTAGCTGATCGATATTTACAGTTTGTTGCATAGCAACGTTCCGCTATCTTTTACAGTTACTGTTTACACATTTAGCATGAGTTAATAGCGTCTGTCTTGCAATAACATTGGCGTAAAAAATTTATATAATACTCACAAGATAACCAGCGTCAGGCAGCTATTTAAATCCCAGGTACAATTTTATCCGTGTCATTATGTCAGCGAGACAGACAAAGTGGCAGGAAGATAAACTATGCATTCAAATAACTCATGTAACTGTCTGGGAATTTCAAGGATAGATATTCATAGTATCCCAAGTCCCAACCAATCACAAATGCACCCAACAAAAATTTGTGGTGTATAAAATTGAATCCATGAGCTGCAAGTCAGTTTGAAATCACTTCATGTTAGTTCTTATGTGCAGTTCAGTTAATAAAACACATATGTTTAAGTGCCTTTTTCAAGTTGCAGTAAATGCGACGGAGCCGGACAGAGATTGGTGTTTATGAGGCGCATGGACTCTGCAGTTACTGCCTTGTGCCACTTACATTTGAGCAGTTCCATCTAAATGCCAGCATGAGAACCATTTCCCAGAACCGTGAGAGGGCCTGTGTGATTTTACACTTCAGATGCGATGGAAGCTCTCATCATACTCGTGTTGAGTCGATCTCCACCAGGCTGCTGCATCGCAGAGGTCATGTTTCCCATCAGAGGAGTCCTGCTGCTCAGTTGTCACCATGACCCTTGGATTGACAGAGATTGCAGTGAGATTATGAAGCAGGGGTAGAACGTGCTAATAATCGCATTTCTGACAGGAGCAGCGAGGTCAGCGAGCCACCGTCTAATCAGGGACACTTCTGGAGTGGATTCTGCGGTCCAAACTCACGGTTCCCTCCGCTTCTTTAAAATCCTTTGAGTTCTGAACCTTTAACCCCACCCAAAATGAGTCGGGTTCTATGCAGGCGATTTGGGAAATGTTATGGAACCTCAACAGAAACGTTCTGAACCACAGCGAGTGAATCTGCAGTGTCTGTGGCGAATGCTAAAGCTTTTCGACTGTTTTTGCACTTGGCTCGATTGCTGGGTTGAAACCAGAGTTCGATTCCAGCCCCCTCAGTTCTTTTCTCACACTATTATTTGGCTCTGGACGTGTTACGCTTGCGTCATCGATATAACAGTGAGTACTAGCAGCGTTTTTCCGGGGTAGCTAGGTAACAGCTAATGAAGAGAATGCACCAGTGTTGTTTACCTCCCTTTTTATTTATTTACTTACATGCTTTGTTTCTTTTGCTACCAGAAAGTAACAAAAGTGAAGCAAAGAATTTAATGTGTATTGCTCACAAAGGAAACGGATAAACAGATAAACAAACACCACAGGTCAAGAGTTTAGGACCATTTACTCATTCTTTTTCAGTATTTTCTACATTGTAGAATAAATGTACACTTATCAAACAATGAAATAACACAATATAATAAAAACACAAAGACACTGTGAGAATTATGTAGTGACTTAAAAAACTGTGTTTTATTTTACATTAGAGTAGAATGTGCAAACAAGTTCAGCTGGGTTCTTGAGAAATCACACTGGTTTTTAAAGTACATAACCATGATCGCCTTCAGTGGCATATAATACACAAACTGTGAGGACGGTCATTTATTATTTGTGATCTTGGCTTCATCTTTTGGATAAGCAGTGTTTTGTGTAAGCAGAGGAGAGTGTGTCGGGCTCTTATCTGCTCTCTGCCACTGAGCTGGAGGTTAACAGGATGGGTAAAACCACACTCGTTTGTCTTCTCATTTAACTTACATGCAGGAGGGAGTGTTGCTGCTTTCTCTTGAGAGGCCATTATCAGACTGTATGACAGCTAGATTTTTTATTATTATATAAGAAAATTCCATCTCTCTCTGGCAATAGTTTGCTCGCTTTCTCTCTCTTCTTTTATCTTACTCAATGTCTATCTGAGAGCAGTTGTGACCTGCTGGTTAGTAAGTCAGGCTTGTAATCAAAAGGTTGACACAGCATGTCGCTTTAACTTTATCTGTCTACCTAGCCACCAAAGAATGTTCTTTAAAAGTTCTGTCAAAGTTATCAAAAAATGTTCTTCTAGTAACATTAGTAATGTTTTTCAGCAATTATATGTCGTTGGCGAGCGTTCTGAAAAGGTTAGCATAACAAACGTTATTTTTAGATTGTTAGGTAAACTTTTAAAAACTTTACTGAATTAAAAATAAGTGTAAATCATCTTGGAACCAAGCAATAATGTTAATACAACTGGATAAAAAAACTGTTTTTGTTACTTAATGGAAACGTTAGGAAAATATTTTCACAACCTAAAATTGTTAGCTGGATATGTATCTGTCTGTCTGTCTGTCCACCTGTCTGTCTGTCCATCTGTCTGTCTGTCTACCTATCTATGTAATTCAATAATTTATTAACTGAAATGTCAGCTAAAATATATCTGTCAGTCTACTCTGTCTGTCTGTCTGTCTGTCTGTCTGTCAGTATGTCTGTCTTTAAGTTCAGGCACACAGTTGAAAAACAAAAGTCTCCCTTTGGGCACTAAACACTGTTAACAAAACAATAGCACCATTACAGAGACAAACAGTTGAAGAATGCTGACATCCATCTCTATCTCTCGCTGATGTATTACCTGAAATTGTATTCAGTATATCAAGAGGATTTGCTGGAGGAACAGACCATCATTTGCTAAAGAATGAAACAAACTTTATTAAGCTGTTACCTCTGGATAAAGGTTTTGTTCGGGGGTTTAAGCAATAATTGTTGTTTAGAGGGGGAGTGAAACAGCTGTAACGGCACATCTCTGTTCATTTACAGTGATTTATCAGATGAACAGTCTTACAGAAGAGCTCTGGAGAGAGAGAAATGCAATGAGGCCACTGTCAGAAGGACAAATGAGAGCTTTCCTTCAATGTGATTAATCTGCATGCGCACTCAACAAATCTCCATCACCTCAGAAATAGGGCAGTTATAAAAAGTCGGAACTAGCCGCACATGACGAAACGTAGAAGCATTGATCACGTTTTTTGCCACTTTCAGGTGAGAGTTTTCAGTTTATCACAGTGTTTATTTCCAACTCCTTGTCATGGAGGTCAAATTTATTCCCTACTTTATAAATTGTAAATTGTTTAAAACTAAAGTAAATAGTTTAAAGCTAAATTTAGGGAAATTTTCTCTACTTTGCTTAAAGCTTTGTGTGACCACTCCTCTCCAGCTCCGTTCCAGGTTTTCCATTTCCCTCACATCGCTCTCTGCACGCTCCCTGGTGAAAGTAGCTTCGCTCGGAGCGATCCTGGAGCGAGAGAAAATGCTGATGCTACACTCCTTGCTCAAGGCAAAACTGCACAAGTCCATTCCAGTTGTGCTTCCACACCTCTCATATGCCTGTACTGTGTAATCCTATACATTTATAAAACGCTCCCAGTGCCGTTATACTGAATATCAGCACTCTCAGAATGTCACGTTACAGCTCTGCTATCATGCTGCAGAAAGACGAGCAATTAATGTAAAGTTGCTAATGAAAACCACCCAGGTGTTGGTCGTCTGTAAATACTAGTCATACAAAAAGAGGAGCAGCACAAAAGAGATAGATGATATCCGTTTGGTGTAATGACAGATTTACATAGGATCAGTTTACTCGCCCTGTTATTTATGAAGCAGAGAATGAGAGCGAGATGGCAAGATAGAGGGAGACACAGAGAGAAAGGCACCAGGAGATACCGGGAACGCTGGCGTGGAGTGGAATAGCAAATCTGGAGGATTGGGTGATTGAATATTCCACTCACGATTCTGCTCAGTGAGACTGGCAGCGGAGATTTCTGATTGGTGATCAGAGATACGCCAGAGCCATGATCGAAGCATCCAAACCCGGCACAGAGAAAGAATTTGAATTTCAGAGTCATACTTACACACACGTACACCAGGATGTTTAAAGCTGCAATCTGTCATTTTTGCCTCTTGGTCAGCGTCGCTGTTTAAAACATAAAATTGCAGGTTACTGTACTTTTTTTTATTACTGTACAAGTTTTTTCAACGTATATTGAAGTCAAATAAAGGCAAACTGACACAATGATTTATAATTTAACTCAATTTAGCTCAAATTATAAGTCATTTTTATAAGCTTACTTTTTTAAATGAGGTAAGGAGACTAAGACTGATCTGTTATGTATTTGCTCAATAATTGATTTTTGTACATTTTTAGCCCAAAAAAGTTACAGATTGCAGTTTTAAATGAAGTGCTGTTAAAACACTTCCATTATATCAACTTCTGGCTGTTATGGTGCCATGAGCTTGCTGTGGGTCTTTTTTAGTTGTCCAAATAATACCCAGCTAACAGGGAACATGCTCAGAACGTTGGCTAATGTTCTCTCAAAGTTATCAAAACATTCTTGCAGTAACATTAGTAGAACATTTTTCATTCTACTTAACGGTTTTATATCAAAATGTTATTCGTAAGTAGTTAGTGAGATGTTTTAAAATGTTACAGAATTAAAAAAATTAACATTCTTAAAACCAATCAATAATGTTAATACAATGTCTAAAAAGCTGAACGTTTCTAAAACTTTCAGAGTAACTTTTTTTAACTTTTTTGTTACCTAATTGAAACGTTACGAAAATATTCCTGGAACTGAAAATTGTTAGCTGGGGTAGCAGATGGAGGATTAGCAGAATCATTGAAATTCAATTGTAGTTTAGTTTGGTTCCACCAAACTTTTACCAAAAATTACAAACTGTTTATAAAAATACCATCTTCTTAGATCTCAAACAAGCCGTGTCTGTATCCCTTACATTCCTTACCCAAACCTACATCACCTTAAATTATGCTAGCATATGTTTTTGAGCCAAAAAAGCATTTTTTCTCAAAGTATTGTTTGTGTTTATGGGACAGACTGGGTGTGAAATTGAGCGTAAGAAGAGCTGGTTGCTTTCCCCACTTCCCACCCTCCATTCACTTCCTTCCGTCAGGCTGCGATATCGCAGGAGCTGCAGTGAATGGATTTGGCGCGTCGAGGCTGCATCAGAGAAATGGGATTTTATGCAAATTTAAGTTGACACGGGGGCGGGGAAGCACAATCAGCGTGTAAACTTGGCGAAGGCACGACCAGGCTTATTTCACACTGTGAGACTCAGATTAGCTGTATATTAATAATCCCTCTTTTTGGACAGATATGAATGCAAAAAGAGATAATGAAAGAGAGGCGGAGGTAGAATATCCCATATTGATATTTGCATCTGAATCTGTTCTTGACGCTGAATAGCCGGATGTTAAAATGGAGCCCATAATAGCCCAATCCAGTGTGAGAAAAACAATTGAACAAGCAAATGAAATGAAATCAGGACCGCCTTCTCTATGAGGCTGAGCGGTAGCGGGTTAGCCTGTTAGCTGGCTTTGTTTGTCTCTGGTGTTGTTTGGTTGTGAATAAATGAGTTACGGTTTGGAGGACTGGCTTGATTGACAAAGCAGTAGATAATGGAGAAAACCACGGGGAGGTAAAATATAATTCAGTTGGGTTGCAATTTATTTATTTCATTTTGTAAAATAATAACATGTCACATTAATTTTAGAACTCAAACATATTTGAAAGTGACATTTTGGTTGCCTGTATCTGAAATGTGACCTCTGCATTTAACCCATCACAGGTTAAGAATGAACACACACTGCAAGTCGTGAACACACACACACACACACACAGGCTGGCAACACTATTGCACCCGGGGAGCAATCAGGGGTCAGGTGCCATTCTCTGTCTTCAGCTGCTACCTGCCAGCACTGGAATCGAACCAGCAACCCTCTAATTACAAGCCTGACTCGCTAACCAGTAGGCCAAAACTGCTCTATTTGTAATGTGGTGATGGTGGTGGTGTTAAACATGGTAATACTGTACTATTGGTATTAATCCAAGTATTTTGAAGAGTAACGTAAGGTTGTTCTAATCAATATGATATACTGTATAATGATGAAGTACGATTCCTGTCTGATGCTATCAATACTAAAGTATTAACTCAGTACAGTTTTTGTTTTTTTGTCATTTTATGTCAAAATGACAAGTAATGGTGACAAGGCAAGATCAGTGGACAACTAAAGCTGGATTCAAACCTGTGCCTTCCACACAAGCATCACAGCATGTGTTAACCACTAGGCCGCAGCTCCGACCTGAAATATTGTTTTTATTTCAAGGATTCTGTTTATCGGGCAGATAGATGAAGCTGTGTATGAGTGAGTCTTGCTCTGAGACACACTCAAGGTCTTTCCTTGTGGTGCGATGAGGGTGTGTGTGT
>JAZGTK010015145.1:0-13359 GCA_036877625.1 Ambastaia sidthimunki
CACTGGTACCCGACTAGCCCTCACCAAACCCATAAGCACAGTTGTGCTCTTTCATGTTGAGATCTTGGTGTGTCTGTGTGTCTGTAGGTTTTTTGAGAAGAGTGTAATGAACTACCACCTGTTTTCAGAAAACAGGAATTTGGAAAATATACACATATACTAAATAAGATGAAACTAAACTATTTCTTTGGACATTTGATCAACTTTAACTCCAAATCCTAAACATGTTTTGTGGCATTATCACAGCATAACAGTTAGTGGGAAAAGGGGACAAATTAAAATATACAACCAAATATAAACAATTTACAACCAATAAAATAAACATGGAACATGACAAATAAATAATAAAGTTACAGTTATACACAGACAACCCGTGAATATGTTGATTAAACAGTGCCTGGGTACCACAGGACAAATATTTAAATCTCTCTGTGTGGTATACATCAAATAATGTCATTTCACCCCCACAGTATAGGCAGACCTGTGTTCTTTTGGTTTTCACAGTTTAATAAGCAGCCAAAATCTCGTGTTTATATCAGCTGTCCTCTCTCTGTAGGACCGATGGGGGTCACAGCTGTGTGGGTCCAGCAAAGTCCTATCGCTCCTGTAATATTCAGGTACACATTAGAAAAACCTCTTTTCTCCCACCTGCCGAATATGTCTTGTACACATGATCTCATTTTCATTCATACGGCATAATGCATTGTCATGTGCATCAATATCTGTTTAAAATAAATGATGTTCCAGGACTGTCCTGAGGGATCCAGAGATTTTCGAGAGGAGCAGTGCTCTCAGTTTGATGGCTCAGATTTTCAAGGGAAACGCTACAAGTGGCTGCCATACTATGGTGGTGTGTACAAACATAAGTATAACACCAGTTATTTTTGGCACATTGGAAAAGGTGTCTGGCTTTGTACCTGATGTAGCCTCATACACTTAGTGAAGTGTTGCGGGGGATTAAGTTCTTGTCAGCCAATAAGCCGGGCACATTCTTCTATTGCTTTAGTTTAGCGTTTATACCTTCTATGGACTAGGGCTGATTTCAAAATTTTAAAGCTGCAATCCACAGCCTTTGCCTCTCTATCGCCATCTCTGTTTAAAACATAACATTACAGGTTACTTTACCTTTACAAATGTTGAAGACAAATGAAGACAAACTGACATTAGCCATAAAATCCAACCTGACAGTTCAAATTATAAATCATTATTATAAACGTACTGCTGTGAACTGGAGTAACATAAGGAGGCAGTTTGGAACACTGATCTGATCCGTATTAACTCAATAGCTGATTTTTTCTTAATTTTAACCAAAAAAGAAATTTGGGATTTCAGCTTTATAGTTAGGTGTTAAACTGGATGTGTTAATATTTTTATGAGTATGTTTGTAAGTAAATGTTGCTGCACATTGTTTTATAATGATGTGTGTTGGTATGTGGGGTGTCTTCTGTACAGCTAAAAACCCCTGTGAGCTGAACTGCATTCCCAAAGGAGAAAACTTCTTCTATCGGCATCAGTCTGCAGTGGTGGATGGCACACCCTGCCACCCGGGGGGAAAGGACATCTGTGTGGAGGGGCTGTGTAAGGTTAGCACAACAAGCTTCTCAGAAATTACGTAACCATTCACTTTCATTAACTGCTTAATGGACAGCTCACCTCAGTGCTGGATAAAGCTCATAATTATATTATTTAGAAATTGAGGTTCTTTGAAACTGTCCTAGTGCCAACATACCATTCACTCTTTAAAGTGCACTACAGGTGCTTACTTGTCTGACTTGAGAGTGCCTGGAAGATCAATCTTTGCATTCAGATTTCAATCCTTATTTCTGTGTTCTTGTTTAAAGTTTGCACATTTTTGGGTGGGTCTTAGAATGTTCTTGTACTTAGAATGTTCAGTTTATATGATTAAATTGTAATTTTCACACTCGGAAGGGCAGCAAAGAAGTAATTCTGTTGAAATCTTTCTAGTCATTATTTGTTTGTTCAAACGGTGAGGGCTGAAGTTGTCTCTGCAGGTGTGGAGAGTCTTCTGGGTGTAGAGTCACACAATAGAATCTTTGTTAAATAGTGCCATCACAAAACAATGTGCCTGTATTAGCTTCACTGTGAGAGGTGTAATACTGTGTTTGCTGCTGGCAGCGTCTGGGCTGTGATAACATGCTGGAGTCTTCTCAAGAGGAGGACGCTTGCCTGCAGTGTGGAGGAAATGGACAGTCCTGCGATCAAGTCAAAAACATTTTCTCAATGCGCACTCTGCCTAAAGGTAACATTACCCAGACCCGCATGCATGTCTGTGCGGCTGAATATGTCATAATCAGTTGTTTTACCATCTTTATTTAGGTTACAATCAAATGTTTATCATCCCCGTTGGAGCTACAACAATCAGCATCAGAGAAACTGTACCAACACGAAATTACCTCGGTGAGTGGAAGAAATAAAGTTGCATTTGTGGGTCTGTTGTCAGTATTTTATAAAGATCCATTACTATTGTTGATTAAAAGTAACCGTTTTCATTTGATATTGTTCTAATAGCAATTAAAAACCTGAGGGGTGAATATTATCTGAATGGACACTGGCTGATTGACTTCTCCCGTGCCTCACCTATCGCTGGCACCACGCTGTATTACCAGAGAGGGGCAGAGGGGGGAAGCACCCCTGAGGTCATCACTGGCCGTGGTCCTACAACTGAGCCCCTAGTGATAGAGGTGAGAGCACATTTATAGGTTGTTTTTAGTAAAACAGATGAGAACATACTTACAGAAAATGGTTTCCTCGTGTGATTTGGAAATGTAAATGATATAAATGCTTGGGTGACCTGCAACTTTCTCAAACTCAACACTGATAAAACAGATCCACTACTTGGTTCACCAAAAAATGTTGCTCCTTTCTGTGCTGATAATGTTAATTTTGCTGGGATTTTGGTTGTTAAAAACCTGGATATAATCTTTGACTCCTCTGTCTCCTCACTGCCTCACATTCCTTCACTCAGCAATCCTGCTTTCTTTCACCTCTGTAATATTGCTCATTACGTCCCTTCTTAAATATCAATGATGCTGAGACATGGTTCATGCCTTCATCACTTCTCAACTCGACTACTGCAATTCTCTTTTCTATGCTCCACCAAACACAACATTAAATAAGTTCCAATATATCCACAACTCTGCAGCTAGAGTTCTCACTTTTTCTAAGAAATCACCCCCGTATCACCTCATATCACCCCCATCCTGCACAGACTTCACTGGGTACCCGTTCGTTTTTGTATTCAATACAAGATTCTTCTCATCACCTTCAAAGCACTTCATGGTCTCGCCCCCCCATACATTTCTGATCTCATTCATTCATACTCCCCAGTTCACACATTACTCTCTTCAGATACTGGTCTGCTGTTAATTCCACACCACAGGTAAGCATTGTTTTGTGGACGAGCGGTTTGTATATATGCCCCCACATTTTGGAATTCTCTTCCCAGAAACATAAGTGATCTTTCTTCATTACAGGATTTAAAAACCCACCTTAAAACACATCTTATTCTTTCTTGTTTATCTGATCTCTGACTGTATAATCAGATTCATGCCATGAATTTCCTGTTTATCTCCTTTTGTTCTTTGTCTGCTGTCATGTTTGTTTTCATATTGTAAAGTAACCTTGAGTTTTGCAGAAGGGTGCTATATAAAATAAACTTACTATTATTATTGTTATTTATTATTATTATGTAAAGTGTTGTTGGCAGTCTATTAACTCTGTTTTTCAAAGAACACTTTTAAGTTTTTACCTTTAGGTTGTTTTTGTTTCTTTATAGCTAATTTCTCAAGAGCCCAATGAAGGAGTGGAGTATGAGTACTATCTGCCTAAAGGTCGCTCTACAGATGGATACTACTGGAGCTACGGCTCCTGGTCTGCCTGCAGCAAAGAGTGTGGCTCAGGTCAGTGTCACAAGCATTTCACTGATATAATGATATATACTGAGCAAAAACCAAATAAATGCCTCTTGATTTGACTAGTAACCTTCATGGACCAGCAAAGAGTTATAAAACCTATAGGGTCTGATACTGTGGCTTCAGTTATATCTTGCAAAAACCTTGAGTGCTGGCCCCAACATCTTACCTCAGTTGTCTCCTGTCTGCATTAGGATTTAAACCAATGGCTTTCTGGTTACAAGCCCAGTTCTCTAACTAGTAGGCCTCAACTGCCCCATTTGAAGGAGATCCATCTCTGTCTTATTCAATGAAAGGCTTGCCTTCTTTGACAGCGGGTGACCAGTCATCTTGGATTCTTCTGGATGTGGCTGTGTTTTTAGTTATGGTGCACCAATTCTGGGAACACCATGTTGTTGTTGTTACTGTATACCAGGGTAGTCAGCTCCAGTCCTGAAGGGCAACTGCAGAGTTTAGTTCCAACCCTAATCAAACACACCTGCCTGTAATCCTATCTTGCTCAGGTATGTCTGACTGAAGATGGAGCTCAGCTCTGCAGGAGAGTTGACCAACCCTGCCGTATGCTCGTTTATACTGCAAGCTATGTTTCACATCCAGTTGTAGGATTTTCTTTACATATTTGTTAAAGGGTCATATTATGTCTTTTATAGAAGTCTTGATTATGTTTTTGGGGTGCATTACAATAGGTGTTCATGTTATTTTTTAACGCATTATTTGTCACATATTTTACCTTGATTCATACACTGCTGTTTCCATTAAAACCGGGTTGTTGAGTTTCTGGTTTTATGAAGCCCCTCATTCAGAATTATGCAGTGGGCTCAGATTGGTTAGCTAACTCACTGTGTTGTAATTTGCTAACCACCCAGTGTGCATTGTTTCTAAATGTCAGAGTTGACGTGGAGGGACAGAGTTTATTCAAATGTTGTTTTATTTTCAAATTATGACATCATGAAAGCTGGAAAAGGAAAAATAGTTCTTTTCAGTCATTTATTGGAGTCTTTAAAAAGTGATTTCAGTTAAAAGAATATTTTCCTTTACAGTGAACTTTGGGAGTTGTAACTTTGCCGATAATGTTTATGCTCAAACAGCAACATTCACACTAACTAGAGCTGAAAAAGTGACACATAATGAACACCTTTGAACATCAGTTTATCAGTTTCTGTACGTTCATGAATTTTTATTCCTTATATTTTAGGCTATCAGTCACGTCTGGTGTTCTGTACCATTGATAATGAAGCCTACCCTGATTACCTGTGTGCCTCCATCCCCCGGCCCCCCACCAACCGCACATGCAGTGAACAGCAGTGCCCACAAACCCGCAGGTAGGACTTGAACACTTTCTTGCCAGTCATTTAAAAGCCACTGATAATGGCTAGAAGAGATTCGTTCCATTGATCGTTTAACAAGTGGGATTCTCAACAGTGTTTAACAATTCCTTAGCAATCTGTTACACATGCCCCAAATGTGTTTATAACTCTGAGGTTGTTGTGTGAGCTGTGGAGAGCTGTTGGGTCTCACAGCTTCGGCTGTAATCTTCCTGTTCTGTAAGGATGGCGTATGTGTATGAACCGCAGTTGTGGAGGCCCATGGAACCCCCACGAGTCTCTGTACAAGTGTACAGGTAACTGATGTACGGCAGCACATGACCTCAAACACACATTTGTGTTCAATCTCTGCAGTCTCTCAGGAATTTGAAGGGTATCATGTGCTCGGGTCAGGGGCTCTGAGCAACATTAAGAGATTGTCAGAAGAATTTTAAGTGTGTAGGTGTAACTGTTTTCTACATGAAAAACTGTCCTCCAGCGCACAAGATATCAGTGATGAATATCTGTTTCTCTGGAGCAGAAGAGATGCAGTCGAAGAGATTGTTCACACATCAATGTGTTTGAGTTCAGGGAAATGTTTAGTGGTTCACATGTTGAGTTGTTTAAGAGCTTGTTCTCTCACGTATGAAGATGAACAAGGCCAAAGACAACTGTTCAGCTTAGAGCTTAACTTTCCTCTTTGATCCTCTCATGTTTTTTTAGTTTTATGACATTTCAGTGTCTCACCTCAGTAAATATTGCATTGATCCCCACTGAGCTCTGAGCTGGGCTGCTGTCTGAGCTGAATGTAGGGAACTGTCTGTTTTGTGGGAAGACAGATGTATAGATTTTCTATACATTTTTTGTATTAGGCATGTCTTAGTGTAGGTTCCTGTGATTCAGTTTGCCTTGTATCTGGGTACAGAAAGAGCATATTTGTGTATAAAGCAGAAACCAGTATTTGGGCTACTACAATAAAATACTTTTCACCTGTCATGATGCCCCCCTTGAGATTTTCTGTTGACATTTATGTTCAGACACCTGAAACTTTTATCGTCCCTCAGTGAATAAACCTGCCAGAGAACATGTGCTTCTGCTTTTATTGTGGGAGAGTGAATTCTTTTGTGCTTTCATGACTGATGTCTTATTGGTCATTTTCTTCATCTTTAGGCTCATGGGATCACCTGCTTTTCTTTGACAAGCTAAGTGTTTCTGAATGCTTAGTTTGTCCTTCTGAATCTTTCTGTGCTAACGTATGTGCAGTGTTATTTATGTATTTGTAAACTGCTAAAATGCCTTTTGTCTTTTCAAGAAAACTAATATTTAGAGGAAATAAAACGTTTGTGACATGCTGTCAGTTAGAATTTCAACTCTGAGTTCATCAGAACAAACCGATCATGTGTTTATAGTTTGCAGTATACAGCAGTATACAGCATGTATTTGAAAATGGAAGCCAAGTGGGCAACCGAGCAGCAGGACACATAAAAAGCATAACATTACAATTTCATGTGTTAATATGTAACTGGTGTATTAGAACTGCTTGCAAACTCACGACATAACCATGTAATGAATTTAACCCAGTTACTTTTGTTTGGTATCTGTGGATACCAGAAAAGGACAAGAAAGGATGTGATGTAACTCTAGAATTGTTTACATAGAGAAACTGTCATAGGAAATATAAACTGTAACACAAGTCCATCCACCTAGAATAGTCCCACTCACGAGGATATTTAGGATAGCTTTCATTGCCTGTTTTGACTTCCATTGTGAATGTGTTACTGTCATTCTAGCTATCATTTAGCATAAGTGATGAGTTTATGATTTTTAACAGCAAGTCACTTAAACCGTTTATTTTAAATATTCCTGAAATCTGTGAATGTAATTTCCCAAAGCAGTAGTTTGCAGCTTCTTTGAGTATCGACTGATACGTGAGAACTGACGCTGTTTAAGATGAGGGATAGCTTTGATCAAATAAAAGCTCTACATGCGATAACTCTGTGATGTATGTGAATGTGTCAGCTGGAGATCTACAGAGTGGAACCCGTGTCCAGTGACTTGTGGTGGAGGTCTTCAGGTGAGGAGAGTGGAGTGTGTTACTCACGACTCAGTGGGATCACGAGTGGTTGAGGACTCACAATGTGCTGCCTACAGCCCCAGACCTCTCAGCCAACAGAACTGTAACCCGCAGACATGTGCTCAGTACAGGGTTTCCAGCTGGAGTCAGGTATAAACACACTGTATGCCTCATGAGACCTGTCAGTAACATGTCCTGGTCATATTTCACACAAAAAAAAATTACTAAATTATATTTTGTTATAAAAAGAGAATTTACCCTCATGTCATGTCAAACTCTTGACTTTCTTCTGTGGAACACAAAAAGATGTTAAAAGTTTCTGAGATATGCTGCTGAAAACTGAAATCAGCACCCATATAATTCTGTGAATGTGTGCTAGAAGTCTGTCCTGTGTGTGTTGAGAAATGTTTGCATACAGTACTGCCTCTCTTACATTTTATAATGTAAGAATATTTTTCTAATGTTTCCAAGTAAGACAAATGTTAAAATGTTATTTTGAATGTTTTAGGAACATTCAAACCCTCCAGTTTCAAACCTGGTTATTCAAAAATAGTCAACATATATACTAGAAGGTTTTTTTTACTTTGAGAGAACTTCAAGAAAACGTTTGGAGAACGTTAGCCAACATTGTGTGAGTGTTCCCTGTTAGCTTGGTGGTCACTTTGCAGTGAATCCAGGGTTATCCACTTCAATGTGTAGTGTAAGACAAAGAGCAGCATGGATGAAAAGAAACAAAATGTAAACATCTTCACTTTGAAGCAACTGCAGTTAAACAAGCGTCATACATCAGTGTGAGTGCCAAACACTGACAGCCCCATTCACAATCAAACAGCTGCATCAACTTTCCTCAAAGTTTCTTTTATTGTGTTCCACTGAGCAAAGAAAGAAAGCCATCGAGTTTGGAATGCAATGAAGGTCAGAAAATGGGGTTTTGAGATTTACCAAAAACTCAAAATATCACATTCCTGCTTTTGAAACTGACTGATGATTTAAATGATTTATAAATGATAATTGCACATTGCAGTGGTTTGTAGCGTGAGTCCAGCGTTTCCAGCTTGTTGATGTTCTGCTGCTGGTGGTGTGTGTAGTGCTCTGTGACATGCGGCTCTGGGCAGCAGATGCGAGAGGTGGCGTGTGTAGGTTCAAATGGCACTCAGCTGGAGGAGTATGCATGTGGCACCCAGGCAAAGCCACACAGGACACAGGCCTGTGAGATGCCGGCTTGCAGAAGCCCCATTGGCTGGCATATCGGAGACTGGGGCCTGGTAAGGATTTATGTCTAGACCATTTACAGACAAGCTTTTGGTACTGCATGCATGTGATTGTGTTATATGGTGTATATACTTATTCTCCCTCTCTCTCAAGTGCTCTAAGAGTTGTGGCTCTGGGCTGCGAGAGCGGCAGGTGATCTGTTCAGACAGACAGAGAAATCTCTACAGGGCAGAGGAGTGTCAGGCCAATCCCAAACCTGCCACCGTCGAGAGCTGCAACGCTCAGCCTTGTTACAGGCCTCAGGGTACACAACACCTCAACACATTTCATATGTGCCTCAACATATATAACCACAAAAGTAATGTGAGCAGTTTTTTACGGTACAAATGTGTTAATGGAAGAGGCCAGAACACCCGTAAATCACTATTAAATTGACTCATTTGTCTGAACAATTGCAGGTGGGGATGGAGCATTATAGCAACTTGTTAACTTGTTTAAAAACAATAGTTTGCAATTCTGTTTTGTTCTGTATTTAATTCTGTATTGGCACAAAAATGACACACATTACCATTAAATATAATCCAGTTTATCTTTTCCAAAAACTTAGCTTACATCTTTCACAGGTATGATACAATTCAGAAATAAATGATGTGGTTTATCAACGTCTCTTTCTTCTACTGGTATGAACAGAGGTGCCCAGCATGCCGGACCCAACAGGATATGACAACACCGTTCAGGGTTTCCTGCCTTTCATTCTCAACGATCCCTCGTTAGGTTTGTTTCTGAACATTTTAGCTGTCCACCACACATCCCAGACTTTTGTCCCATTTTGTATGATATTTCAAGTTCAAAACAGCATTAACTAGTTTAACTAGCCTGGATCAGCGTAGATATGTTATGCTTGTCTTAGATGATCTCAAAAGTATAAACTTATCTCTTGTGCGATTGTAAAACAGCTTTTTGCAGCAGTGCAATGAAATGATCTTTGATATCAAATGCACCAGAAGCTCTAGTGTGAACGTGATCCATGAATTTCATCACTGCTGTATGTCACTTCTCAGACCTGTGACCTGCTGGGTGTTTGATAGTCATAGTTAAACGTTACTGCATGTGTGTCATGCAGATGAACTAGTTTGTAACTTTGAGGTGTTTTGGATGTTTTGTGAGGAAGCTCTGTCTGCAGGAAACATTAATGAGGTCGTCATATTTTCTTGTCATGTTTGTAACATGTTCCAACAGCACCTCCTCAGAACAATCCTCATGGCACAAGTCTCACCCCTCACTGTAGCCAGACTCGGTATGGCTGCTGTCCTGATGGAATTAGCCCAGCCAGTGGACCACAGAGACAAGGCTGTGCCCACAGCCCAGCTCAATCCCCCTGCACATGGAGCAGGTACTGTTTAAGATTTCTCGTAATGGAGAAAAAATCTGCTGGTTTCTACTCTTACAATGAAGGCTCTGTTCTTTCCAATACTTGCAGTATAACACATTTTATTATTTTTATTTATTAAAATCAGGCTAATGTAATGTATGTGAACACTTCCCTTAGGTACGGATGTTGTTATGATGGTGTGACCACAGCACAGGGCCCCAACAAAGAGGGCTGTCCAGAGTCCTGGCTGCACAGGCCCTCATCTGTAAGTGTCAATAGCTATTGTTTTCCTTATGATTATTGGGGCCAAGTACTGAAAGTGCAAAGGGCCCGATTGTGTCTCTTCATTATTTTGTCAATCTTATTGTTAGGGGTCAAGCCTCACAGGGAAAAGCCACTATTGTATCAGTTTGTTTTATTTTGTTTGAGGTCTATGGCAGCCCATAAAATGCTACATAGGAAAGTTATGAAATTTGGCACACATATAGAGGATAGTATGAAATGTTATCATAGGAAATTTGGAGCCTCTACCTCAAACCCTCTAGCACAACCAACAGTTCAAAATTTCACTTATGTTTATGCTCATAACGTGATGCTTGTAAGTCCTACCAAATTATTTTCCCTTTGGTTTCTTGGCGATGATTCCAGGAATGATTTCAGCTTTTCATTTGGTATGTAGAATATAGACAAAAAGCCATGAAATCTTACAATGAGCATGTAAAAATGGAAATCACTTGGCATATGTTACCACATGCATGACCTGAGGGTTCACCGTTTCATCACATTGCCAACTACTGGCCCAGAGATATTTTTGCTTATAACTTTTAAAAACTGTGTCTAAAATCATGAAAGGGGTATTTTTCTTAAGGATTATTATTAGGCTCCAAGCACTGAAAGTGCAGAGGGCCCTATTGTTTTCCTTAGGATTAAATGTAACCCTAACATGCTCAAAAACTCAAAAACGTGACATACGCATCAGAGTTTTCTGACATTAGGCCCGGGCAGAAGCTGGTACATGGGCAAGGCACAGAAAGATGGTGCATATATTATATGCACTGTGGCAAAAAGGAAGTCTCTAATATCTACAGCATGCAGCTGTTTTTGGAACAGTGAAACTTACCTTTCAGACTCACCCTAGTTACATTATCTTATTTTGAAGACTTTATGAAGGTAAAGTCACTTTTCTGAAGTTCTGATAAAAAACAGTGTTTGTGTATTTTGTGTTCTGGGAAAAGTTTATTTAAGTGCCTGTGTGCTTTAAAAGGCCCTTTTGATACAGTATGTCCTAAAGTCTCTCTTTCTTTCTTTTTCTGTGTCTTTTTTTTACTTTCTCTACAAAGTCAGATACTGTGTCATCCGCACCCACAGACTGCCAAACATCCACCTACGGTTGCTGCTATGATGGAGTGACGGCTGCTGGTGGAGCTCATGGGGAGGGGTGCTCCAGCCCTCCCAGCAGCAGTGAGTCAGCAATATTTTAAAGCGGTCCTATTATGCTTTTTCAAAGTCCTGAGTTTGTTTTTGGGTGCACTAGAAACACATAATGTTTTCACATATTTTACCTTATTGCTGCACCTCTCTTCCTAGTCTGTCAAAAACATGCTGTTGAGTTCCTGGTTCTACAAACCTATACAAATCTATAATACTGATTGGCTCTTAATAGTAAGCGTTTTGTCAGCATGGCAACAACACACTACCACAGCGACCCTTCTTCTTCTTCTTCCTCCATTTTCCTCATGTACTCAAAGGGTTGAGGTTTATCTCACTTCTGGATATTGTGATGTCACAGTCTGTCAGAAACAGTTATGCTCAAACAGCAACGTTACACACTAACACTAAAAAAGTGAAAATGCATAATATGACTCCTTTAAAGTTATTCTTCTATTATGTTCTATTGGTGATTTTATTTAACATGGATCAAAATTGAAATACATGTGGCCGCAGAACTGTGGCGTAATGCATTGTGTCTTTGAGAATATTGATATTTTGAGCACAAATTAAAATGCTCAAAGCAGAAACTCAGAAACTAACTTTACCAAACCGTCCGCCCCTCAGCACAGCGTTCCCTGAACTGTGACCTGCCCCACACGGTTGGGCCATGTGACCAATGGGTGTCCCGTCACTATTTCGACCGCTCTGCCTCTCAGTGCATGCACTTCTGGTATGGTGGCTGCCACGGCAACAGCAACAACTTCCCCTCAGAGGAGGAGTGTCAGAGGACCTGCCTCAGATCACAGCCGCAGGACCAGGCGCATGTTTTATCTTTCCAGCATGGTGAGAAATGGCCTCCCCTGGGAATCCCCCTCAACTCCGGTGTCAGGACCCACAGGCATCAGGCTCACCAGCCAGCGGCCAATGCAATGCAGCAGAGCAGCCCTGCTGCCAGGTAAGAGTCTCTGCCCTGCCCAGAAACGCTCCTCTCTCAGGCCCAAGACCCTCAAAGCTCTTTTCTGCTTTCTGCTCTGCTGAAAACCATGAGAGGAGCCCTGCTGTTCTGCAGAGACTCGCACAGGGTCAGCTAGGCTTCTAGAAGGTGCCATTTGCTCACACACACATACACACACACTGAGAGTACACAATGATGACACATTCTTAAAAACTGCATTTGTCTGGCATTACATCTGATGCAGAGTTATGTCTTTTCAATGTAATATTACTAATGGTGATGCCTTTTTAATCATATTTTAATTATAATTGCATTAGCATTTACTTATCTTCACACACTCTCCTTAAATCACACACAAGCTGTAGAAGTTGACGCCCTCAAGGCGACCTTGTTGGACATTGCTGTGCTTTTGGGACTGGTTTACTTCCCTCGACTCAGACTGTTGACCTTCCCTCTCTGTTGCTTGTAGTGTTGTTGTGTTTAGTTTGGGTTAGTGTACCCTTCTCTTGCCCAGGTCTGTGCGGTACAATTACATTTCAGCGTGACAAATAAAGAACTCTAGCGTGACTGTGTGTCTCTCAGACGTCCTGTCCTTACAATGTGTGCAGAGGAAAACAAATATAGTTGCACATTATACGCTTTGGATTTAGTTCTGCCTCAACATTCTTGTTGGTCCAAAAACAACATTCCAACCAACTGATCAGATTTTAGGGATGGGTTCAGGTCTGGGACAAAATGTTAGGGGTAGTTGTGATTTGACAGGAATGTTTTGCTGGACAAAGTACATGTTGAACTGTTGCCTGCCAGTTAACCATTAGAAATCATAGTATTGTGTGTCTGTGTGATCTAATTTCAATACTAACACCGTGTTTTAAATTTATTAAAGCATAAAGTGATAAATCAATTTTTTTTTATTTTACAAAAATTTTTTAATTGTACTGTGTGCACCAAAGTCATTCCAAACCAAAGCAAGCAGTGGAATAAAGGTCCTTTTCACAAAAACATTTAGTAAATGTACAGACAGTGTTCCAGACCTGTTTTTCTTAGAATTATCTTTTTTCAAGGTTTTTGGGAGTTTT
>JAZGTK010015146.1:0-13359 GCA_036877625.1 Ambastaia sidthimunki
AAGGGTCTAAAAAATAAGAAGGGCATAAATATTGGAACATTTAATATGTATATAGCAAAATACCAATATTATTCAATATATAACATCATTATATATTCAAAGAGCATGTACACATGCTTAAGCAGGGAATTGTATGTAAACATAGTTAATTATACTTACATATATATGTTTGACACACACTTTTATCTAAATTCCCTGGGAATCGAACCCACAACCTTTGCGCTGCTAACACAATGCTCTCCGTTCAGTAGAGGAAATGTGTTATATATTCACAGATGTTCTTATTTAAGACACTTGAAATATCTTGTGGATTATTCTTCAGTTCTAAAAGGTTTTGCATGGAAGATTTATGATGCAGCTGTTAGGAATAACTGATGAGTTCAAAGCGTTCAGCCTGAATGAATAGAAGATCAATTTTCTCCACAGTGCTTTGGATTGCTGGGAGTCAATGGTGCAGGCAAGACCACGACCTTCAAGATGCTGACAGGAGACATCAGCCCCACCAGTGGCTTCGCTAAGATCCGGGACCTCGATGGGTAACATTTATCTCATGAAAACTCCACTATCATGTTTTTCTAAAGCACTGAAACCCTTTAACAAGACATTTGTGTTGTCATCGTGTGCTCATAAATCTTTATGACCTGTGTCCGCAGGAGGATGGTGGACATCATCGACTGCAGGAGGGAGGGCATAAACATCGGTTACTGCCCCCAGGTGGACGCTCTAGATGACCTTCTGACCGGAGAGGAGCATCTCTATTTTTACGCCCGCATCAGGGGCATTTCCAAGAGAGAAGCTGACCGGGTAAGGCCTCAGATATAGCAAAGCCCTTTTTTGTCCTGACAAAGACCATTGTTATCAAAGTGACCTACAAAAAAGTGCAAGTTCTCTGCTGTAATAGCTCGGTGTGTGTTGTGCAATGAAGCACATGCAGCAGTTTGCTGATTGGATGGGAGAAATGAGTTCTGACGTGAACCAGCTGTTTGTTAAATCATGACAGAAGTCACAACTCACTAACATCTTTCAACCCAGAGATTATTTTGCATCTGTTCTTTGCCAAGTCTGAATCTAGCCTGGCGGCATCTTTTCTCACGCACAAACGTGTCTGGTGAGGCGTGCTCGGGTTAACCAGGTCACCAGCAGCTTAAACAGCAGGACTTCTATAGTCAACCAGCTGCACCAGTTGTGTTTTGCTTGTGTAATGTGGTGCTCATACTGTAGCATAGCTGTAGTGATTTATCAGCTTAGCAGGTATTTTGTGCAGATGTGGGCTGTGCTGTTTCGTGTGGAGGGAGGAGCTGTTTGAGCAGATCTCAGGACAGAAGGGTTTGGTACAGTCATAGCATTACATTTGACAGGAAGTGATTTTTCTCTCCTCCACATTGATTAATGAGGCAGCTAATTAATCCTGCGTCCTCTCAGGACTGTTAGAAAGAAGCACTTCTGTAAAACTTGCCTTTGGCTGCAGATTTGAAATCTTTATCAGTTTTACTAAAGACCAAAAACATGGTGTAAAGAAACATAGTGTCATAGAGAAGCTTTTATGAGAAGCGGTTGTAATGCTGTGCATACCAATCAGTGGTTTTGAATTCAGTTTGAGCATTTTAACTGTTAGGAATAGCCAGTTATGTCTAAAACAGATGGTTTAGACTCTAAAATCTGATTGGATGCCTTGAATTCAAAGCTGTTGTAAAAATGCATAAACTTACACCTGTTACTGCACGTTATGTATTACTGCAAGTTACTATGTTGCTCGGCAACTGTAAACAGTCAAGAGGCGTTACGAAGGCTAATAAACTGCATTACTTTTCAGAATTGTGATTCTTATTATTAATTAAACATTTTTAAAATGGTGCTGGAGTTTTATAACATCAGTAAGCAACATGAGGCGGTTTATTACAGTCGTTTTGCCACGATAAAACTGTGGCACCGATGCATTTTTACAACCACTTTGATCTCAGCGCATCCAATCAGATTTGAGTTCTAAGCCATCTGTTTCATACAATACAATTGGCCATGCTGTTCTTAACAGCTAAACTGCTAAAAATACTCTATTTAGAAGATAAATCACACTGGCTTATCTGAGTTTACTCTTTATTACATCCTGCGCAGTATTTTAATCTGGAGAGATTAAGCTGAAAATATCACCTTCATGAGGATCATGAGCTTTGACACGCACTGATGACATTATGAGCACATGTGCTAACACACACGTGTCCTGTGTTGTGGTTCTGGGTGTCTGTCTGCTGATGTTTGGGAATTCTAAGAAGAATCGAGAAGAATTCTATCTTTTAATAAGTTTGACATTCCTGTTTGATTTAATTTAATTCAGCGTCATGTCGCTATGACTCTCTTTCTTCCATTGAAAGGAGAGATTTATTCACATCTTGTTGGGTAAACAAGTATTTGAGGAAAGTCTGTGTGAAGTCTAATCCTGTTTGAAATTTAAATAAAACTTTCACCCTGTAATGATGATGCTACACTACGATTAAAAAGGACAGAGATGGAATCGACTTAACAGCCTATAAACCATCAGTCATCTTTTGGCCATCCGATGTCTTTGTGTAAAAGCTGCTGAGACTTTGAAATTGCTTCTGTGGTTTGGCCCATTAACTTGAATTAGTCGAGGATTCAGAGAAGATGGTTGGTAAATTCTGAACCCTACAATGTTGAACCAAAGTGATGATATGAAGGTGCTCATAACCTTGTTAGACAGAGAGGCCCTTTATGACTTTCTGCAGGTTTATGTATTTAAATTCATACAATGTCTGCTTGGATCCTTTGATGTATGAATCCAATTAGTTAAATAAATGCAGAAAGCATGACATACTCTGTGTTGGGGTCAAATGTCAACAGGCATTTAATCAAAGCATTATTTAAAGTGACTCATTACGTTGTCAAGACCACACAGTTAATGTGTTAGAACAACTCGTTAAGCCTTTTTGGGCCAATTACTGCTTTGTTAATATCAAAAGGACAGTGCATGGAAATTACAACAGAACCTGCTTTATAATGTGTGAAAATCTGGCCTTTTCTGAAGTGTTAGTATTGCTAAGGTAATCTCTGCTAGTATGAATTTGAACAGGTATCTAAATTGTAAACGTTGGTGTGTGTTTCCTTTAAGAAAATGTAAAATAGAGTAATTATAATATTGAACTAATTTTTATATTCAGGTTGTGAACTATCTGCTGAAAAAGATGGAGCTGAATTATCACAGACACAACACAAGTGAGAGCTACAGTTGTGGAACACGCCGGAAGCTCTCTACAGCGCTGGCCCTGATTGGAAACCCGCAGATTCTTCTCCTGGTGAGCTAGTTTACTGTTAAGCAAAGCGTTCAGCAGTGCTATCAACCGCTAATCACTTCTTGGCATCTGTTGTGTTGAGCTCATAGGGTTTTGAAAGGTAAAGAGCTGAGCTTCTGAAATGTGTAGGTGTGTTGTGTTCTAACTCTCACAGCACATTAGTTATTCTGAAATCATTTTGTCTCTGGGCATTCAAGATTGTATTTACCCGGAGAGTTTGTGGGTTTTACATTTGGTTCTGTGAGCTGGAAGAAATACACCACAAATATTCTAACTTCCTCTTTTTTTAACCTCTCAGGATGAGCCCAGCTCTGGAATGGACCCACGTTCCAAACGTCACCTTTGGAGGATCATCTCAGAGCAGGTGATGGCCAAATGTGCTGTGGTGCTCACGTCACACAGGTATGAACGTTCATATTTTTTACTCTGTATGATTCTGTATGTACAACACTTACCGTCCACATTATTTCCATGCTATTTCAGTGATAGTTTGTGAAGTTCTGTGCTTTATTTTACGTTACTGCTTCATAACGTCGACTATATATCTCATACTTTAGCTTCTCAAACTTCATAGTGTGCAAATGCGACTCAAAAGAGTAGATGAGTCTGAAGCAGAAGAGTTTCAGTGATGTGTGTGTGTGTGTGTGTGTGTGTGTAGTATGGAGGAGTGTGAGGCTCTCTGCACTCGTCTGGCTATAATGGTTAAAGGACAGTTCAGGTGTCTCGGCTCCCTGCAGCACATCAAGAACAGGTCAGTGATTCTTCTACCAGCACCCAGGAAGTCATCAGTTTCCTGCCAAACCCTTTCCTTGTGCTCTCTCCCATCTCTTTTGTTTCCACACCATTGATGCCCTGGAGTCTGATATCTCCTGCAGACACTTCATATTTTTGTCCTCGGTGAAACAATAATCTGAGTTCCTCTGACAGGTTTGGCAAAGGATTCACGGTTAAAATGTATTTAGCTGGAGCCTCCTGTGATGTGGAGACCATCAGCACCTTCATGCAGCAGAATTTCCCCAGCGTGTGCCTGAAGGTGAGAGCGCAATAGAGCACAATAAAGTGATATTGAAATATTTTGGGGTTTAGATGGATTGTTCATCTTAAAGGTGCAGATAGTGATTTCTGAGGAACACTGTTGATATTTGAAATCGTTACTCAAACACACGCCTTCCTTTACTGCTCCGCCCTCAAAAATAGTGAACATGCTATAGAGGCAATGACTGAAAGCTAGTGCACAATGCCCACCCCACTGCTGATTGGACATGAGAGTGTTACAGTGTTTTCTGGAGTGGACCTATCCACTTTGTTTTTTCCTATTTGCACAGTCAGGACTGTATGCAAACACAATATTTTTATCAACACTCACACGCAACTAGCAAATATTCACGAAATGGTTAGTTTTAATTTTTCAACAGGGTTTCTCAGGAAGGTGTTTATTGCACCTTTAACACTAAATTGTTGTTTTAGTTGCTGATTTAATGCTATTCGTCTTTTGTCCATAAAGGACCATCATTCCAACATGGTGGAGTATCACGTTCCTGTGGCTCCTGGTGGTGTGGCTTCCATCTTCAACCAGCTGGAGTCTAACAAAGCTGCACTGCAAATCAAACACTTCTCGGTCAGCCAGACCACGCTGGATGAGGTGAGACACTCTATTCACCTAAAACAAAACACTCTGTCATTTTTATTTTTGACTTACCACCCATGTTAAAAAATTATGTGTTATGCGCAAACAATAACAGCATATAAACAACATGAGATTAATGAAATAAGGACAGAATTTTATTTGGTTGGTGAACTGTTTCTTTAAGAGAGTGAGCGCGAGTAAACTGAGCGAGTGAGTAAATAAACGAGTGGCTCTTGGATGATCAGGGTTAGTAAATAAAGAGAGACAGAGGTGGAGATGTGGAGACTAAACGATGGTCTTGCTTTGCCTCCACAGGTTTTCATTAACTTTGCTGTGGGGAAGATGGACCCAGACACACAGGAAGTCACTGAAGGCTCAGACATCGACAGTCTGGACTCTTACGATGCTTTGAACTCATAAAATGCTTGACTTGCACATATTGACATCAAATGAACCTTGAAAATGAAATTAATTTAATATATAGGAACTCTTAGGCTATACCATGTTTAGGTGTTGTGATTTTTATGAAGGACAAAAAAATCTATTTGTATCAGTTTCATTTTGTATTAAATAATGAAGTCTCTGAATATCTTATATCAAACCTCTGAATCATTTTTGAGGAATAATATAAATAATGTTACTTCACTCCTGTTTTGCTTTTCCCACTTTCACATATTCATCCAGATTAAAGGACCTGACAAATAAAGTATTTTTCAATACTGGCATGCAACTATTTGTTTGGGAATTTTTTTGTCCTTTGTATCATATGCAGAAACTCTACATTAGTTTACATACATTATCCATTAATCAATTAACTTGTCCACCTTTAGGCAAATCCAGTGCTGCTTATCAGAGTAAATTAAATCTTTTAAACTTTTAATAACTGAACTATGGAAAATCTTACTAGCTGATTTCTTTTTCCAAAACTAATTTAAATAAACAACCAAAATGTGTTAGTTGATGTAGATTGAAATATGTATGAAGAATGAAGAGTCTTAAACTCCTCTCTGCATTAATGCTGAACTTTGGGGTTCGTATAAATCACAATGACCTTTTTGGCTCCAAGATGAAATGATTCTTCAATATCTGCACATCTTCAGTCTCATTAATATTTTCTCTGAAGGCACATCTCTTGTGTAAGAACGTACTGAATATTTCATTGGCTCTTTCTGCTGTCTGCTCCGAGGCACAGTTCCTCTTTTAAAAATGTACCGAGCTTATTTTTACATTAAAGCTATTTTTCAAATGCAGTTGTTGAACGCTTGTCTTCCTGAATTTAGTGCAATTGGGTCTTTATGTCATAAGTTGAGGTCTGCAGTTTCTTTGCTTTGAATATTGAGCACTGCTGAGAGAATGAAGGTGTGAGCGGAGGAGAATAATGGCTTTTAAAGTCCTTCACTTCAGATGAACATACAAATTCAGTATAAACACAAAAACTGCCAGTCAAAAGTTTGGATACAAGTTCTCAAATAACACATCAGCAAACATTTTGTAAATGTTCTCTCAAAGTTACCAACATTGTTCTTGCAGTAACATTAGTAGAACGTTAAGTTTCATATATTAAAAACTTTATTAAATTGTTAGTGTACTGTTTTAAAACCTTACAGAATAGAAATGTATAAAAACATTCTTATACCCAATGTTGAGCGATTGAACGTTCCTTAAATATAATATAAATAACGTAAAATTTGTTACTTAATGGAAATGTTAGGGGAACGTTCCTACAACCTAAACTTGTTAGCAGGGAGGGTATGGAAATTATGTAGCCACCCTTTCCATTGATTATAGCTTTATTTATTCTATCCATAAAACATAATAACAGTTTATATTTAAGTTTTGTTGCTCTTGAAGAAATACTTTTATAAAAGCACAAAATACAGACCCAATTTAGTTTAATAACTAGGGTCCAGCTGACCAATCAGAGCGTTCATTCGTTAAGCTCCGCCCCTTCAGACGCGCTGTTGGCGCGACCTTCAGAACAATGAGACTGACATTGTGTTGAGATATTGAGATTTTTCTCTGTTTTTATCAGTCAATCACATGCACCAGCAGCAGAAACACTTCCTAACACTTCCCAACACTCCTCTCGTGTTCAGCAAGGTAAGCTTCAGTTGCACGAATATACATTTAAATAACACGCCGAAAGCGTCATACATTGATGACACAGTTTGAGTCAATGTCAGGATCTAGTGTAATAAATAACTGCTAATATATAACATACTTTTATAACCTGTGTCATTAATATTATTAATAATCAATCATTAATATCTCTATAATGAATAATTATGAGCGTATGCTGTATTTATGATTTCTGTTGTAATATATAAAATTATACTAATACCACCTGTATGTGCTATGAATTTAATATAAATTCTAAACATTAGGATATACATTATTTAGTTTGTAATACAGGTATATATCAAGCCTAGATTTGTCATGAATTCTAAGTAACATTATAAATAACATTTTAAATAGTATTTGATATGCAGTGTCTTTATATCAAAATATCTATCAAATAATCATACTATTATAAACTGTTTTTATATGCAATGAATGTTTATCTAATAGTTTAAAATATAATCATACTTTCCTAAATCTACATTTATTCTGGTCTGCATTACGTACCACAGATCTTTCAGCCTATAGATGGATTAAAATATATGCATGAGCTCTGAGATCAGCTGACATATATCTGAGCTTTTTTTACAACCTCAGACTTTCACAACAAGACACAAAGCAGCCAATTATAACCTTGATACATGTGTATTATTTTATCCCTAAGTGTGATGTTCTGAACACTATGGGCCTTTAGAATTGATGTACCTTCCCTCCACACTTAAATCCTCGACTGAACTTCATGCAGGTAATGACAGTAATTATGCAGTGTAATTATCCAGCGTGGTTTTGCTGGTGGCTGAGTTAAAATCTGCTGATGTTGCCGGTGGTGGAGACGTATACCGTCTCACAGACAGGTTTGTGCTCGAGGGTCGGGCCGTGTGACGAGGAAAAGGAGATTGAGTTGGTGCAGAGTTCATGCCGGGTCACTTTTGCCGTTGGTGCTGTGGAATGAAAGACAACAGCTAGGCAGGGAATGTGGAATGGTGCAGAATAAATGTGTTTTAGCTCTGCCAACATTATAAGGTGAATGTCAGAAAGAGACATTTAGCCGCTACTTAAAATAATGTCAAAGCTTTCTTGTCTTTGAGTGGTGTCATTTAAAGGGATAGTTCTCTTAGTAGATAAACAAAAAGAAGATATTTTGAAGTATGTTGGTAACAGCAGTGGCATCCATTGACTTCCATTGTATGGACACAAAACCACTGAGGCATTTTTTTAAGTATCTTATTTTTTTGTGTTCAACAGAAGATAAAAAGTCATACAGGTTTTAAATAATTTAAAGGTGAGTAGATGATGGAAGAATGTTCATTTTTGGGTAAACTATGACTAAAGTTTCTTTAGTTTTTATATTTGGTTTGGCATTTGCCTAATTTGTGTTTTCTTCTCTTTTAAAAGTTCAAAAACATATTCATTTTTCAAAGTAGACATGATAGTGTAGTCAGAGTTTATCTTTCACAATTGCTAATAAGAATATACCTGTGAGCCATTTTTAGTTGTTACCCCTAGTGGAGCAACTGGAGAACTGCAACTCAATGTGTTGCTTGTTTTTTAGAGAGGTCTTTGTTAGTATTCCAGCAGTGAATATCTTTGACCATTCAATGATAGATGTTAGGTCACTGTGTGAGTCTTCATGATCAATACTGTGACTGGTGTTTTGACCCTGGTCTTCTCTGCAGGGTGATGTGGAGGAGGTACAGAAGCTCCTTGCTCAAGGAACCGACCCCAACCTGAAGGACAATGCAGACTGGATGCTGCTGGTTGAGCAACACACACACAATCCAGCATAAATGTTTAACTCATGACAGCCTTGTTACTTGTTCGAGGTTGTCCAGGTTGAAAATGGTTTGAAAGCTTTTTCTTGTTGGACGAGTTTATCTCGTGTACAGTTGAATTTAATGGAAAGTAAAAATCAACATTTTAAAATTGCATGTAAAAATGTGGGACTATATATATATGAGCTGAATTTTACACTGTTTAAATCTTTGTCAATGCAAAAGTGTTTTTTTTGTACATTTAAAGCTGCAATTCTTAACCTTTGCCTCTCTATTGCCATCTCTGTTTAAAACATAAAATTGCAGGTTACTTAATGTACTTTCTTTGTATATATTAAGGTGTAATGAAGTTATCAAAATTATCCACAAAATCAGACATAACAGCTCAAGTTAAAAATCAGAATATACGCTTACCGTTGCGAATTGAACGGTTTGAACTGAATTGTTATGTACTTGCTGAATAGCAAAAAACTGATTTTGTTCATTTTTAACCAAAATAAGATTGCGGCTTTAAGAATGTGAAAATAAAGGAAGTCCAACATTTTGCCCAACCCTGGTTACGTGATTGTATTTTGTCTTGCAGCATGAGACATGAAATTTTGGTGAAGTCTTGGTGAAACAGCTACAGCAGGGCCGCTGCTGAACACTCGGCTATCAAAACAACTTTTCTTTGTGTGATGCGGTGAGAAACTGGCGGGTAGCTGTGGTCAAACTCCTGGTGAACGTGGAGCGTCCCAAATCATTCTGTGAGTACTTGACTTACTCAAAACACCCTAAACAAACACTCTACTGATCTCCTGTCGCTGAGGTTTGGTTAGAGATGCTAACTGATGTACACAAACCACGATACGACTGTTTCTAACAAAGTCTGTCATCAGTGCAAAAACGTCACGTTGTGTAACATTCATGCTAAAACGAATATTCCAAACTCTAGCCACAAATGAGCCCAGATTAGTTTGTGACGCATTTGATGCCAAAACTGTGCTGAACTGTTTTGTACAGTTGTATTATATGCACTTCTCTTAACTTACATCTGTGCCATAGAGTGAAGCTAGTGAGCAGAGTCTGTTTTAAAAGCAGTCCTACCTCCTCGCTCACCCTTTATCCTAATGATCTCTTATTTGCCGAGATTGGCAGTGAACTCGGATGCACGGATGCTCCGCAGCTCATATCCCGGGAGCTCTTTGCATGCGTAATTCTCTGTGCCGTGTTGCTTTTTGTCTGTCTGTTTTTTGTGCATTGATTGACTGGAGCTGTGCGGGACGCGGGAGCATCAGCAGATTTATGCTTCGTTAGTCAATGGTGAAGCGGAGCATCAGCTCGGTCACAGAAGCACCGTACAGAAGCAATCCACTCCTGTCAGACATCATCAATCACTTTCCCTCCTCGCGGTCTGGAGTGAGAGCTGAGAGCTCGCGTGACTCTCTGCTGTAGCGTGTTGCATGAGCTGACTGGAACATCTGTGTTGTACCAGCATCTGAAGAGCCACGACTAAAATGTGAGAGCGTCAAACTGAGACAGAGATGCCGGCTTTGTTTCAAAACCGTAGGAGCTTCTTACTGCCTACATAGGCAGTTGACTTGTAAAGCTCTGTAGGTCTCTAACGAACATGTCTGTCGTTGTCATAAATGTGGGCGGGCCAGCCATCCATAGCTGTGACTGCCTTTATTGCTATATATCTTACTATTTTCACAGATATTCAGTTTTCCTGGTAGATAAAAATGAACATTTTAGAGGCAGAAGGTTTTAATTTAATGTCATCAGTATGTCTATGAATAATATTGCTGTTTGCTCTTAGACCTTCTCTCTGCAGAGAAAGCTGTTAAATGCATTTTTAAATTTGTTACACTCAAGGGCAGTGAGCTGAAAATATTCTTTGCATATTTTGCATTTGTGTCATTGTTTATGTTTGTTATGTTTTGTATGGACTTCATGTTAAACACAGACGGTGCTGCTGTTAGTCAGGCTAAAATGAGGCATCTTAGGCAGCATAATGAAATTGACAGCATTTAGAACAGCCTTTGTGTCAGGAGATCCCTTAAAATGCTCCCTCTGCAGGGCGCGAACTAGGTTTAGGAACCGATCAACTGGAATTCATGTAACGCTAGGATTTGGTTTGCAGAAGCTCGATTGGTTTGTTTGTTTGATTCGAGAGCAGGAATGAGATCTGGTTTAGCTTCAGTGCTTAGCACAGACACTCTTGTTTGCTTTGCTTGTGTGAAAAGAAACAGCTGGAGGACCTCAAAGGACTCATTTTCACATCTTCATCGATCTGTGATTCATTGGTCCTCGTTACCGCAGGCATCTGTGTCTGATTTGTCAACGGCAAGATGGATGCAGTTATCGAGGGGTTTTAGCTTGCTAATATCAGTCTTTAACTGCATTGAGTGTCTCTAGGAGATAAATACACACCTTCATCTTATCAGTATTGGCAGCGTGTGCATATATGTGCCGTCAGTGTGCAAGATAGTTGGGAATTATTGGATTGTCACTCTCAGCGATTGGAAGCTGTGCTCCGCACCACAACAAAATCATTTACATCCTGTGGGGGTGCGGGGGGTGCTCATGAATCCAAATGAAATTTTATGGACCAGTGGACCTCTTAATTGTCCCCCAGGTGTTATCTCAACGCTGAAGCTTAATCTCAACATAGATCCCTCTCTACTTTGCTGTTCCTTTATTTTTTTATTTCCACGTCTCTTCTCCTGCCTCCCAACAGGGACAAATGATCCGACGAGGGGCCCGTCATACGCTGCTTGCTGAACAAACGGATCCATTAGACTCGATTTGGGTTTGTCCTGGGTCACAACCTTCCACTCGTCTGTTGGATGTGCCCTCAAAATGAATTGTACTGTGCAAACAACGTTATAACCTGTTGTCAAATTCTTCTTCTTAGGTCGTGAAAATCCTGATAATATCAGAGATTTTTACATTTGTCATTTCCAGCCTGGAAATAAGAAGTTTTAAAACCGGCCCCTGAGGCACAGCATCCTGTAACAACACCCCAGGGCCCCATGCCAGCCTCAGTAAGGTATATGGCCCAGACAAACACTGCTGTATTTTGCTCTGTAAGTTGCTTTGGTGGGACAAACAGAGTGCCTGGCTGTTTATTGGTGTCCTGCAGGCTTCAGGCTGTTTTGAGCGGGAGATCGGGCTGAGGGTTCTGATTGGCAGTTAGCTGACGGAGGCTCAGACGAAGCAGATTGATAAAGCATCTCGGCTGCTTGGGGGGAAACAAATCAAGTGTGTTTTTACTGCAGGTACGCCTCCTCTGAGATGTGGGAGATGGTGTGGGGGGGTAATTTTATATGAGGGTAACTGTATACGATTGCTGCATGTTACTTTATCACTCTCGTGTGTAAATGAAGCAATCCTGCCCGCTGATATACATTTATATTTTTATATTCATAGTATAAACTGTGTTTCAAATTGACAATCTGATATTCTGTGTCTTATTTCTGGTGTATGTAATATTCTAATGTTCAGCATTGGCCATAATCACCCATTTTTTATGACGCTATTCTCACGATAAAAGTTTCAGATAAAGCTGGGGGCAGGAAACGCATATTTACACATAAACAGGTGTATTGTCTTGTGTTCATGACCCCTAAGCTGTTTCTGGACTCGTAAAATGAATGAATTAAAACCCAGTGTTCACTGTTATTTCAATAATATACGTTCACACCCAAGCCACGTATTAGCTCATTGTAATGATAAATGTTAAATGTAAATAAATTCAGTCTTATTTTTTGTGTCTTTTGAAAATGGAATTATTCCAGTAGCTCACAGTCTGCCAAAGCATTTGATGGAAGAAAAACAATGAAACCTTTTCAGCACAGTGAAATGAAGTGTCGCTTCTTTCTTTGCTTTTGTTCCATCACAAATTTTGAGGAGCGCATTACCAGCCATCCAGCCGGAGCATAAGAAGATTATGAAATCATACATTATGAAACCAGCACTTTCAGTGACAAATGAAGCTCTCAGGAGCTTTTAGAGTCTCCAAACACCACACCAGCAGACAAACAGTGTTTCACGTCCACTACACGATTAAAGTTGGAACAGAACAGAATTAAAGTAATTGAAATACTTTCTCATAAGGTGCACGTATAGCAAAATGTAGTTTTCTCTGAGAATGAAGATATCTGAGAATGTTCATTTGTCACATGACAAAAAACTGTGTTTTGTGTTGTTTTTCCTCCGGTATTTTGGAAGTTATTTCAAGGGCTCTGTGAAATGTAGTTTTTTATTGATTTGGAGCCTCTGTGTGAGGCGTCTTCATTACTCTCACTGTGGTCCAGGAAGAGGTCACGATGGTCGACTAGCTGATTTTCTGTGGCTGACTAGTTTAAGATGTTTTCTTTTAGTTTTAGTAGCAGTGCTTTCGTTAAGATGTTGACAGTGTGCTTTGTATTAGTTTTTAGACAGTTTGCTCACAACCCTCTCTTAAAATTTGTGACAGGAAGTATTTATTTCACCTGTAAGTGACAGCAACCATTTAGACAGCCATTGTTTTTCTGCCTTTGGTTTCAAGCTGGCT
>JAZGTK010015147.1:0-13358 GCA_036877625.1 Ambastaia sidthimunki
AGCTGTGCGAAATAATATCACTGCTGAGGCCATTTCATTCCTGTCAGGTTAAACTCTCATCAGATCACAAGCTTTCACTGCTCGTCCCAGAACACATTCACACGTTCCACTGAAGAAGAAATTAGACTAAACCCACAGAATTCAAATGAGCTGAACTGCAGGAGTGATAGAGAATCAGAGAGCTGCAGACTGGGCTTAATGCAAAGCAATATAAGTGGGGCATCGATTTATAAGGTTTTATGGCTAATGGCATTATTACCCATTAGCCTGAGATGATACCCTCTGAAAGCTTCTTGTGGTATTTGCATTAGTACCTCTGAGTCCTCTCGTGTCAGTAAATTGATGCCTGGTGAACTTGTCTTAGTCAGACCTGCTGTGTAATGTATCTGTAGAGCTGAGTTTGCTCTCAGGACAATGTTAAAGTTGAGTGATTTCTACCTTTGTGTTAGTAATTGTAAGGGAATTGTCAAGGTACAATGGTGATGGTTTGAGGGAACAGACTGTGATATGTAAGAGCGATTGTTTGTGCTACAGAGCTCAACTCAACAGATGATGTAATACAGATGTTTCTAGAAGGAGAGTCAGGGAAGAGATGTTTGATCAGGTCTGATAATAAGATCTAATTCTGTGACAAACTGTAATGCAGATGGCTGGTGTTCCATTAACCTTTTTTGTAACAGATTTTCAGTCATATCGTTCATATTGTAATGTACATAGAGGTTGACAAATCAGAGCAAGTTTCTGGTGACTCAGTTAACCAGTTAACTTTCTAATAATTTTCAGCATGTTTCATATGATTGGTGGGATGGACTTCTGTGGCATTACCAGTGAGCTTCTGCTCACCATAAAGATATTTTTTAAATTTTAGGAAAAACAGTCCGTTTTTTTGACGTCCCCAAGCGAAATCGAGTGCTAGTGAAACTTTACCTCATGTCATGAGTCTCTGGTATAAGATGTCTAATGATGTTCTAATGGTTTCCATAAGCTTTAATTGTATTGCATTGCTTTTGTATAATACATTGGTGTTCTAAGTCCTTCCACTGCCAAGTTACAAGAGGATAACGTAATTCCCAGGATGACATCATATTTGCATGTGCTAGTCTTGGGGCCCCCCATCATTTATGCCTGTTTTTGATTTACAATGGTTTGCGAAGCTCTCCTTATTTTACAAAGCCTGGACTCTTCAGTTCAGTGAAATGAGGATGGAGGAGATGGGAAACAAGGAAGGAGAGGCCCAACCGATACCTGGGAAAGGTCAACAACATTCCTAAAATCTCCAGTGGGCATTTCTTTTCTTCTACATCATTATGTAATGTATGAAGCATCCTCTCTAAACCTTAAGCTGCGTCACACTCAAATACAAAAGCAGTTTGGCATTTAAACACGCAGTACTACATAAAAAACTCAAACCTGCATTGAAATTATACATAATTATGTGTCATTTAAATCTTCTGTTCAGAACGAACAGTAAAAATTCATAACAATAATGCTAACTGTCTTGGCAATATAAAAAATGCATAACCATAGTTTCATTAAAATTATAAATTTCAGAACAAACCACATGCAACTGGACCATTAAATAAAGACTATTTAAATGTGGGATTGTGGCAGAATATTCATAACACGTTTCCTCCTGAATGTTTATTGTAAATATACAGTTGGAGTAGCTGAAACAGACTGTGTCCTGAACACGACTGATGCACTTCATGTTATAGATCAGAGAGAAATAAAATATCAGGTTACCTGAAAGAGAGAAACAGTAAAAGAGAGAGTGAAAGACAGTAAGCCGAGGGGACAGGATCATGGAAACACAAGAAGAGGACAACATGAAGACTATTTTTGGACCATAAAGATAATTTTTATGACAATTTTCTACCGCAGTTTTCATTACCGTAATGCAATAAAAGCTAATTCTCATCACTGTGATGCAGAACAAATCTCATTCTCTTGTAAAAGTGAAAATATTTATAATAAAGAAGTCTAGTAAGAAAATATAAGTTCTTCATTTTCAATTATGAGGTGAAATAAAAGACATTTCCAAGACGTTGCTAGTAAGTTTTTATAAGATTCACTGGCAACATAACATTTCTTGGATGGACTCGTTGGGATTTGGTGGCTGAAGGCTGAAGAAATAAAATCAGGCAACCGTGCAAATGGAAGTATTGAGCCCCTGAGGCAAACTCTATAAAACTCTAAAAAAAAAAAGAGACAGTGACAGACAGAAAATATTCTACAACATGTGAATCCTAATCAGAAACTCACACTGCAGTTAAACGGCATTCACCAGACATGTGTGAGTGCCTTAAAATCTGTGCAGACTAGCAGGAGTGGGTGAGGCAGGCAGATATCCCTCCTTCCTCATCCTCCATGTGGTGAGAGCGAGCTGAGACTGATTGTGGCTGAAAGCAGTGTGTTCTGAACCAGAGAGGCAAGGAGGGAGGGTCTCGTACACACAAAAACACTCTGTGCACAACACGCTGGATTGCTGGAGAGGGACATCTCTGTCCGTGCTGCCGTAGCAGGATTGGTGACCGAGGAAAAGGAATATAAATACACAGGATAAGCAGGGAGGTGAAGGTCCACATGTGGAACTCCTGTGTGTTTTGGGATTGTAGAGCCGGTGGGGCCTGAGTTTAATGTCATGGGGAACTCTGGCAGTAAGAAGAAGACCCAGGCAAGCCTCAGCACCACTCACCACACCAGAAAAGTAAAGTCCATCTGGTACTTGAAACGTGTGGATAAATTCAAAGCGGGTAAGTACAGACTGCATGGAAAAGCTATATAATTTGTTTGGCAAAATGTTTACTATTGTGAACTAAGCTTAGAGTCTCATAATAAGTGACGTGGCTGTGCTTTTTTTAGATTATATTTTATATGCTAATAATTAAATTAGTATTTATTTGTCTGTACATATAATTTCCTATATGTATGAAAAATACACCAAATTTCTATATGATGGAGGTGGGATGAAAGATTAAAGATTGCTATTTTGTCATGGAAAACAAATATTGATGGATCACCATTCTGAAATTAGCAGGAGTGTGTCCCTCACAGTGTCTAGTTATTATGGTCCTAATGTCTACAGTTATTATGACCCCGATGTAAATGGAGTGGGTGTATATGGATGTAGACACTATTTACTTTATGTATATGCTGTATAAACAGTTAGTATTGTAAAACATTTTCTTTGCAGACACATTTTTGCATAGAATCCCCATAACAGAAACATTACTAATGAAAAGAGGTAGACTTGGGTATATTGTTGTGGCTATTTGTTTTATATAGTTTTTAATTGACCTTACAAAAATGTACTATGTGAGTAGCATGGTACAGTCATAGTATCAAATAGTAACACCATATATATCATATATATTTAGTATTTTATATCATAGTATTTATATAGTACTACTATAGTTAAATGATCAACAAACTGTGCTAATACCATGACACCTTTTGCTGGCTTTTTGTTACTGTGGGAATCCTGAAAGCTTGTGTATTTGCTTCCCTGTTTTTGTCAACGTGGGAGGGAAAATGATCCAGGTGTTTTCCATGGTTTCCTGTGTTTTAGATTGTTGTTTCAAAGGCTGGAAAGGTTTGGGTGTATTATTAGAATGGAAAAATGCAGTAAACCTGTCGTGAGCTCATCATTTATAGCTTGCTGTGCTCTTTTCCACTGAAGTGATGTCAGATAAACAAGTTAACAGCAGAAATACCTCACAATCACGGCTCCATTATTAAGCCATCACACTTTCTGTCGTATGCAACCTTTCATGTAACCAACATAGTCCTGTAAGATGGCTTTATAGTTCCCTGTCATGTAAAATCACAGGGGAATACCAGACACTCTTCCAAACAAAAGTCCAGCCACATGTTTGAGTGTTACAGAGATGACATACTCTCCTGTCAAACACAACTGTCAGATTTGACTTCTTTAACATGTTTTGTGATGCACCTCACTTCTTAGTACATGAGCATAAACAACAAACTATCTCACCAGAGAAAAAGGAAAGAGGAAATGTGTGCCAAAGCCATTCACAGTGTATATGTAGGGGAAATTCTATCCAAATTCAGATTATTTATACTGTTTCTAAAGGTAAATATAAGCTTTTTCTATACTTTTAAAACATTTTTTTGCTTGTAAGACAGAGAAACCTGACAAGTCTCTAGTTGTGACTTTAGTAGACGTGATCTTAGAGGTTTCTGTGAAGGAAAAATTTGGAAGCTCTACTGGTTTGAGGTGATGTGGTGCATAGACACAGATTCAATCCTTCTTGAATTGTCTTCTCTGCATAGCTTTATTCATTTATAGCTCTGTGTTTATTCAGAAGAGTTGAATCTGAATGCATTCCAACACACCAGCCTCTCTCCTCACGCATGACTGAGCAGAATACACAACAGAGGGGTCAGACCCAGAGGGGCAGCACTGTGTACGTGTGACTAAAGGTCTATATCTGTTTAAATATTCATAGGAGAACAATAAGCTTGTTCTTGTAACTGAGCTCCACCTTAATGCAGCTGAGAAGAGGCACTGAGTGAGATTCAACCTTCAGTGACGGAAGAAATCGGGGTGTTGTAGGAATGTTCTCTGATCCTATCAAATGCATAGACATACACTGGGAGGCTGGTATGATAGTGAGAAATCCTATATGGCAGGTCTTTCTCCAGGGCTGTGCTCATGTGAATGATGATTAACACTTGGACATAACTCTCTGACATATTGGTTTTCCCAGTGAACCGGCTGCAGTACTGATCTCTGCTTAGACTGGGGGAGGGTCAAGCTAACTGAATTGAACAGGAAGGCTTTGCTGATATGGATTTCTCATGGTAATACACCTGCCTGTGCTATGTAGCCTGGATTACGCTCTTCAACTGAGATTTTACATACACCTCAAAGCACATTTTACTCCTTTTATTGTGCAAATATTTGCATCATCATATTGTGCATTTTCCATGCTTAACAATGTAGCATATCTTTTATGTGAGTCTGTTCAAATGATACTCAGTTGCAGATGCATGGAACAGCATGAGCTTATGTCATATGTATCATTGTGAACAGGAAACCCTTTTACAGACTCTTTACACAGTTTCAACTATTCTTACATGTATTTGAGCATATTAAAGAAACAAAACTTGCAAAAGAGTGTAAACACTGTGGCTTTCAACTCTTCATTTTTAGCAGACACTTTTATCAACAGTGGATTAAAGATATATGTTCTATCAGCCAGCATGTTTTTTAAGAATCAAACCCATGACCTTGGTGTTGCAAGCACCATGCTTTGTCAATTGAGCTGCAGGATACATTTGTGACCTTTGCTCTTTTTGACTAAGCAAATTCTCAGTAGATCAGCCAATGAAGTGGCTTCCTGTTTGTCCCAACAATTATTTTTGCTGTTCCATTTGTTGCCACTAGTGAAGCAGAAATTACACACCTTTAACCTCTATGGACCACTGTTGTATCTTCTCACTTGGAAGAAAGAAGATGAGATTTTTTTTTTGATTGAGAGATTGTGTCCTTGTTTACTTTCAAAATGTCACACTGTCTCTGACACATCAAAATACTGAACATTCTGTGCAAGCTGGACCACAGTAAATGAGGAACCACATTTTCCCTGAAACTCCAGAAAAGAAGAAAGCATTCAGTCTGTAATAGAATTACAGTTGAGAAGAAAGGCAGAGAGTGTGTGTGCTTTTGTTTTGAGGGAAATCCTCTTACTTTGACAGTGATGTCAGGATGTTCTTCTACAGTGCCTCTGTAGGAACTCTGTGTGTGGTCCAATCCAGGCGTTCATTAGAGCATCAAATTAGTGGTCAAAACAAGTTTAAAAAGAGTTTGTGTCGTGCTGCTCTGATAACTTGTAATGTTTATACAATATATAAGGCTAGAGGCATAAAATACAGTGTGACATCTTCAGTTTTTTGCTCTAAACTTTTTGCTGCCTTTGCTGAATTTTTAGTAACAAATGGATGCTAATAATTTTAACCATTGCATAAATACCACACATACATTAATATAAACATATCTTTGATGCCTACTGTATATAAAACATTGTAAAAAGTGCTATAAACTTTGATCAAAGATGTGCAATAAAGCTGGATATTAAGCAGCTTTCAGCTGATGTTTACAAATGTTTTAAGGAGGAGTTTGTTGTTATATTGGTTTAAACATTTGGATGTCAGTTGTGTATAATGTATAATGTTAAATGTATTTGTATACAATATACAATTTAAGTATTTTGGTGGTACAAATTTAGAGTGCACCAAAGCTTTACTCATAGGCTTCTGGTGACACACAAACTTTCACCGTATTGCCATCAGCACTGATCTCTGGGGTGCCAAGTGCACTGTGGGGTGCCATCAAAACATGTCGTGTAATGAGGCATAAAAATGATTATCACTCTGTGTGAGTAATTAAAATGAGCAGTCAATGGTTCCCATGTAGATAAATCAGCTCATATTAAGCTGTTTTGACTGTTTTTCCTGTACATACTTTAACACAGCCAAATTACACAAAGCACATCATTGACTGCTTGACTCTGTTTATTTAACACATTACCGGTCTCTTTAAAATTACATTTTAACTTGATAAGACAAAGTGAAGATTGCTAAAGTGTTAAAACTTGATTACAACATAAAGCAGCCCATTTATCCTAATCATATATCATCCCCACTGAGACACATTAAGAGAACAGATTACAGCTTTTATTTTGACAGGCCAGTTAACTCACATTCCTGTCCCTCCCTCCGTTCAGCCATCCACTGCAGGTCTGGCTCACATGAATGTTTAGGTGTCTTTTAACTAATAAAATAAATCTGAGGATGAAGATCTGGACCATCTAGATAAGCAGAAGTTAAGTTCTGGATGCTGAAAAGATGTTTTTGTGTCAGACTTGCCTATTGAAAGTAATTTGTTGAGAAATTTTCTTTACAGTTGTGCTCTCCATCTCTTGCTTTGGTCTTGGTTTAGTTAGTTTGTCCTTGACATTAACTTATTTACTACAATAGTATCTTTCTATTTTGAAACACTCTTCAAAATGAAACTTCAACAGCTTTGTGCTATTTTGTGCCGATACTTTTTACCTGTATGAGACAAAACATTGGTGAGAAATTCACTCCAGGATTCACTCTCTTTGCTGAGGGAGATTATGGATGTTATAATTAATACTTCCATAGCAACAAGCTGTGGTGGGCAAGATATTCCACTTTTCATTATCCCACAAGCAGCACTTTGACAAATCCCTTTGAATTCCGTGAGACTAGTGTAGGAGTTTGCATATCCGCCTTTGAAGTTTGTTAAAAGTGCACTTAATCAACCACAGGGCCAACATTTGAGCAACATACACAGCACCAGAATCTCTATGACAGCAGAGGGAAATTGTTTTATACTCAGAATACCAATTGGTATCATTTTTGTATGTTTATTTTAATAGGATTCTTGTGCCCTCTTCAGACCCCCTTAAACTAAAGCTACACCAGTGACCTCAGGACTGGATTTGTTCTCACACTGGCCTGGGTATAATTCACAAGGAAAGGAGAGTTTGTTTTAATTTTAAGCAGAAACAGAACAAAGCCTCCGGACATTGTTTCAGGAATTATACACTGACAATGTCAGTTTGCTGTTTCTTCAACTCAGACTTTTGTTTGAAATGTGTTTTGATTGGAGGTTTGTTTCTGTCACATGTAGCAGGCAGGACTAGGCAGAGTAAAAGAGGTTTCAATATGAAGCCCTTTGTGTCTAAATGTAATGGAGCCAGATGCAACCATTTCATCCATTAGAGATAAACTGATTAGCATATTAGAGGCAAGGAGACAATATCAAAGTCTTATTTTATACTATTGACTACTGTCCATCCAGCAGGGACAGCCCACTAACAGAAATGTCTTTCTGTCTGTCTGTTATTTCTTCCTGTAGAGGGGTTAGTATTCATGCACTTTTGTAAACATTATAATGTGCATGTTGCAAATATTGTATGTAACTATTAATCTAATGTAATTATATGCTCTAAAACAATATCTGTCCAGTAGTTTCTCCCTCTATTGATGGCTTGCTTAAACACATTTCTCACCTTTACTAACTGAAACATGCCAATAAAATGAATTCTTGCCTCTTTTGTTCTCTTAAATAATAACAGTAAAAATATTACAAACTAGTTAAAAAACAAAACAGATAAACAACAAATAGAACAGATGAAACCAAACAGATAAAAAACATATTTAATGAAACTGTAAATAAATATAATAAAATTAATGGACAATAAATAACACAGTTATAACTGTAATCAAAGTGTGCTTAAATATATGTTTATATTTTTGGGGACATCAACCTACAACCTATGTATTAATAATTGTATTTGTATATTAAGTTGGGATAATAGAAAGCATGGTAATACGCATCACTTAAGTAGTTTGCTGAGTCTCCTCAGCCTTGCTGCTTTGATGTCAGTTGTCCTAATGAAGGAGGTCAGTCCGCTGACGTCTGCAGTTTCCAGCAGCCTGGCCAGCGCTTGGCTTGCTTACCTGCTCACGTCAACCTTAAGAGTTCAGAATTAGCATTCATGCTGTGTGGCTGTTCTGGCAGCGAGAATGAGAAAACACTCACTTCTGCTGTCATGACCCACTTCCTGTGAGACTCAAACAAACACACTGAGGAGAACATAAGTAACGTTCACAATTTAATTAAACCGTCACAGATTCTGTTTGTGACAGTTTAACCATACTGTGGTTAAACTGTGACTGCATTTGATGCATTTGACAGTAAGAATGATTGAAAATGTACCACGTTCCAAATGTACTGAAAAAGTTGTTGCTTTTAAAAGGCTGTTATTTGTTGTGACTTTAGTAATTAGGGAAATATGACAGCAGATACAGTTTTGTGTTTAATTTTTAGATTTCAAAACATGTAAAAATGACTTAGTGTCTGCTTGTAGAGAAGCTCACCAGTGTCAATGTGTGTGTGTGTCACACCATGACCATTAGCTTGAACAAAAGTGCTCTTTGTGTTATGAGCTTGGCACATACACACAGGACAGTAAGGCAGTTCATTGTTTGATTTGTAAGTGCTCAGATTTTGCTTATTAAAGGTTTTGAAACCAACAGATCTGCTCAACAATTCATGTAAAGAGTAACAGGACTGGCAGTTTTCAGTATCAAGAAGTTCAAACAAGATATATTTGCTTTACACACATATTTCCAGTGACTGACAGCTTCAGGATTTACTGTAAATTGTAATTTATTTACTTTTGAAATTGTATTAATAAATTGAATAATTTTAATTAGTATTATTAGCTTCTGTGTTGATACTGTACTGGATCTTCAGTCCACTAAAATGCTGATGTACTTCTTCTGTTATCAAAACCAGCCCTGTTCATGACACATCACTAATCCAGCTGACATCTCTTCTAGATCCTGTCTAAAACAGTATAGACTAAATCATCGTTTATGATTGATGATGTAACAGATAACTAGCAAGTAAAAAGTTAATAAAAGTTTTGCATTTACAAATGTAACAAACAGCTTCCATCACAATTTCAAATCTTTAACAATACAAATACAAAAAGCACATTCCAGCCTTCAAAGACTGTGTAAAAACTGTGTGTAAACTGGCAGCAGTAACATAGTATTTTCCATTTCCTGGTGGTCTATTTCCATTTCCTATAGAGAGGCTATTGTTCAAATTCCTGAAAAAGGACAAATATTTTTGTCAGTTTGCTAGACACCATGTAGCACAAGCATTTATTGTAATTTCTTTGTAATGTCTTTGTATGCAGTGTCTAATGTCTTCTGTAATTGTAATGTCTTTGTATGCAGTGTCTAATGTCTTCTGTAATTGTAATGTCTTTGTATGCAGTGTCTAATGTCTTCTGTAATTGTAATGTCTTTTCACAGTTTCACAGTCTCAAAGCTCCCTTCATTGTTATGCACTTTTTAAGAGGAACCAAGTTTAACAGAATAATATATATCTGGCGGACATGTTACTGGATCAACTTCTTGATGGTCTTGAAACATCGTTACTGTCAATAGAATATAGTACCAACATAACGTACAATCATTGGGAAATAATATCTTAATGAGAATAAAATACAAGCCACTAATCCAGTCCTAGAACAAAACCTAACACTGACCCAAAACATAATGCTGCAATTTGATTGGTTGTTAAAAAAGTTGTTCCAGCATCCACAATGCTGTTACTATAGGACCATCTCCTACAAAAATTAAATGCTTTCTCTTTAGATTATTTTTGTTTTGTTTTGAGGCCTGGTGCTTAATATGACAAAAATTAATTTTACTTTTGCTTGTATTTCAGGTTACCAGTTTGTTTTAAACCCCTAACCCCAGCTATTGTGGCAATTGTGGACAAACACCACTTAAAGTTTTCTTTACAAAATCTAGCTAAAATATACTTACAGTGAGATGTGACAGTAAGAAATTGTTGGTGCCTTTGCACTGGGTCAAAGTTTAAATGATAGCCGTGAAGCCTGGGGTGAAAACAAACAACAAGGGAAGTACCATCATCATAAATGCACCATAACAGCCCTCTGGGTTTGTAAGCTACACAATAGCAGTGTTTTAGAAGAGAAAATGGCAAACATTTTGTTGGTCATGCTGTTAAATGCTTCCCAAAGGGCTTGAACCTGACACAGTTACAGAAAACTGTTTTATAAGAAACACTGGTTAGTGACACCTATTAATAGTAACATTCAGGCTACCCAGGTGTTCCTACAACAAAACTGTATAGCTTAAAAGCATTGTAAGTTGCTGTGGATGTAAGCGTCTGTCAAATGCATGAAAATGTACCTTAATTTAAAGAGCTATTTACATAATTGAGAAATCATGTTTTACCTACTTATATCATACAATCATTGCACATATCATACAATCTGCATTTTGTCTTTTATGCTAAAACAGTAACATTCAGAATGTACATGAATCTCACAGAAAAACATGTTGGCAATTATGGGGACTGTTTTCTTATTGGTTGTTGATTATGTTTAAGAATTGCATTATTTAGTGCAGTGTGTATACATTTAAATTTAAAAAAACAAAACACATTAAAACAACTATAAATACATAAAAAGCACAGTTCACTTGGTCTATGTGTCTGTAAATGAGTAACTCACACAGTTCCGATGGTGAGGTTTGGCCTGCTGTCCTCAGCTGTCCACAATGATGTGCTGTTGTGTTAAATGGTAAAAATACCACTGAGATCCGAGAATTTTGTTGCATCTGGCATGTGTGTAAAAGAACATTTAACCACAGAGGAAGGATATTCACTGTAATATTTACAGTTTCTATGTCTCTCTCTCTTTTTTAAAGAGTCACTGGGGAGTTTTTGTCCACAAAATATTGGATGGCATTTCCAAAATCTGAGATCAAACCAGGAGTAAAATGTAAACCTTTTTCTACTGAATTCATGAGGCTGCTTAAACTTCTGGATGACTGAAACTTCATTATGTGAAGTGGAAGGAGGAAATGAGAGCCACATAATGATCTGAGCAGTATGACTTAGTAATTGACGCTGTGGTGGTCACAAACTGCCCGTTGCCTGGAGATGTTTGGCTAATAAGTAATTAGCTGTAATAAAGAGAGAGAGAAAGACACTGCTCAGGTCAAACAAGATCACACTCTTGGAAAACGGGCAAACAGTCCTGCAACTTTGGAAAAAATAGGTTTTATAAATGGCTTGAAGACACCAGAGGTTAAAAGTTATGCCCAGGAAGTCAAACAGAATGAGAAAAGTTATGGGGTCGGGTTGTGTATATGATTAGGTCACAATGCAAATTTTCAGCTAAATGTTTAGTTAAATAGCCAGTAGCCTCAAAGCTAACAGACATCGACAAATAGCCACAAAACTCCAAATCAAATCAAATAACTGAATCCATTTATTCCTTTAATTATAATCTAGTAGACATGATTAAGCACCTAATCATGTATTTGTACAGGTTGTATATGCGCATGTTCAGGAAAACTAGGGAATCTGATTTTTAGCAACATGCAGCCACTTATTAACACCAGGTGACCTTGTATGACATCCTGTTATGACGACAGTGGAATACAAGTATCCAATCAGTGGATGCTTTTTTCTGACCTTTAATTGGTGGAACATTCCACATGACACACTATATTGCCAGAATATCAAACTGATTGGATTGTGCAGTATTATTTCTTCTGTGGATGTCTACATCGTGTTGTTAGATATGAGAGAAACCCTGTTAGATACACTAAAAATTACACAAAATTCCAAATATAAAAATTTCAGAAATACTGTGTAAGAAATATAAACATTAATTTATGCGACATTACGATATACACACATTTGAAAACGTGGAGATCTGGAGTGCTTCTGTTTATAGCAAAGATTCTAGGTCCACTTTCAAACACCTTGATAGCAAAAGCCTTACATTTACATTCACATTTTGGAATATAAATAAAATGAGTGAGAATACTGCTCACTCATTTTATAAGTACATGTACATTGTAGGGAATACAGGACAAAACACGCAATGTCCGATAGAACCTAAATGAATAAACCTTGCATGCTATCCCCACCCCTTATGCTATTAATAGCAAGTATTGATGAAGCTGTCAGAGGGGGTGAGGATTACTGCAAGAAGGTTCATTGCAGATTTAGGGGCATGTCAAGGGACTTGTAAACACTGAGAGATGCAAAGCTCCATCACAGCACAGAAAATAAACTTGCCTTTGGCTTCCCATAGCTAATGACTGGAGGTGGTGGTGCAGCGCAGGGCAAGCTATAATTAACCGCATGAACGAGCAGTCTATCAAGAGACTGTGAGGAGCAGAGCAGAGGAAAAATGCCTAGTCATCTCATGAGACAAGAAGACAACCTAACGCAGTACCATCTAATATGAGACCAAAGATCGGATCATCACGCTACCCATTGTTTGATTGGGTGCTTATATTTCAGGCAGATCTGTGTTAATTTGATGTAACACAGTTAATTAATTTTTAAAAAGACTGCGAACTGTTGAAAACAATAAATAGAAGGAAAATAGTAATATAGCAGAAAATGTGTAGAGACTCTTAAAGATGCAATCTGTAATTTTTTTTATTAAAATGAAAAGCAATTATTGAGCAAGTACATAACAGCCAATCAGATAAGTGCTTACAAGAATGAGAAAGTATCCATTTTGTTTTGTGCGCCAGACAGTGATCGGACTGTGGGTGTACGTGAGTATGATGTCAAAGGCTATAGAGACTACAGTCACGCTTGCTTTAAAAACAAAACCACAATAAGGTGCATATGATGCAATAAATATAAATGAATGAAATGAGGTGTTATAAGGGAGTATGTGGGAAAGAACACTAATTTGTAGGCATTTGTGCATGTTTATGGACAGTTA
>JAZGTK010015148.1:0-13358 GCA_036877625.1 Ambastaia sidthimunki
ATGCAGTACTACTCTATATGTATTCAAGATTCATATGAGATTGTCAGAACTGCGCGCGTTAGGGCCGCTTTAATGTCAGGATTAAGAGTTGCTTGGAAATATATTGTTTTGTGATTTTAGTCAGCAATTTTCAATAATTTCAATATTAGTCTTTTCCCTTTCAAACACGTAGAACTTGGTCTTGTATGACTGAAAAAACTGCAAAACATTGCAAAGATTGCAGCATGTTGTGGAGACTTCTTTAAAGGGACATTGACAATTTTACAAAAACATTAGGGAAACATTCTTACAGCCTAAAATTATTAGCTGGGACAGTGGTCACCAATAGCAACAACAACAATTGCTGCAAAGAACTGTCAGGATCTGTGAAATGTGCTGAATTTTATTTCACAGTCACCCAGAGAGAATCATTGCACTTCAGACAAAGGAGAAAGTTAACATGATGCTAACAGGTTGCAACACTGTCCGTACATCCTTTGCTGTTCGAAACTATAGTTCCTCATCCAAACAACAAAAATGAAGTAGTTACTGAAAACAGTTCCTAAACTTAGACATGTTCTGTGTTTCAGGTCTGCTCGCATATAAAAATATTATGTAATACATTGACATTATGACTCACAATAAACCAAATTTAAATACAAATTTAAATACTCAGTAAAATGTTCATTTTCAACGTTGGTAATTGTGATAGTTCTGCTTGACCAAAGTTAAATGTGGAATTAGACGGCATGTACATACAAATGACAAATAACATAACATACAATAAGAAGGTATCACAACAACAAACTGGTCTGTTTCACCTACTATTTCATTTCGAAAGAGCCACTTCTGAAACCACATTTTAAGTGACAGTGAATTTAAGTGAATTTGCCATATCAAGTTAAGGCCATAGACAGTTGCTATGAGGAAAGTTTTTCTGTTCCTTAGATTGTTTAGTTTGGCTACATCTACACAAGTTTTTTGCATTCTAACTGTGCTACAGTATTAGTGTGATTGTAAGCTGATAAACATCACAGATATCTTACCCTGCTATAGGGGTTGTGTTGTCCTCCTCTGGACTATCAGGCCATTCTGGAGGGGGAATGAGCGTGTCTTGCAGTAATATATGAAGATCCTTCTGCTCTAGTCCAGCTGATCTTACTGGTGAAGGCTCATCTCCCAAAACCTCATCTAGATCTTAAAAGGACATAATGATACGTGTATTCCCTTTATGTTATTTTCCTCTGAAATGTATTAGAAATTAAAGAGGCCCTTTCATACGTTTTGATTTCTTTAACTATAGTTAGTTTGTGACATTGCTGTTTGATCATAAAAAGATTAGCAAAGTTACAATGTTTAAAGTTTACTGTAAAAGGAGGAATCGCTCGCAGGGACTACAACAAGCTTCCTGTGAAAGTTAAATAAATGCCACCACTGTGCACATGCAGAAAGAAAAGAAAAAGAAAGAAAAAGGACAAAGAAGAGAAGTAGAAGTGTGTTGTTGCCATGCTGATGAAACGCTAACCAATTACAACCAATTACAGCACATTCTGTTTTTCAGAAGGCGGGGCTTCATAGAACTGGGAACTCAACAGTGCGTTTTAGATAGACTGGGAAGAAATGTGCCGCAATAAAATAAAATATGTGTTTTGCACCCCAAAAATAAAATCAAGACTTCGAAAAAAGGGCCCCATTATACATTAATACAAATAGATTAATTGTTCAATTTTGTGCTCTTTGGTGAAGATTAATCATGCTGTTCTTCAGCATGTTGTTCTTGGGATTTCAAGATGTTTTCTTTTATGGGATGAACATGCAGTTTAAATGTAAGCATGAATTCTTAAGTCTTTTAAAAGTTACCTGTATATACTTCAAGCACAGCACTGCATGATACTGTTCCAAAGTTATTTGATGCTGTGCATTTAAATATTCCACAATCTTCTGGATACGCTTCTGTAATGACTAAAGTGCATAATTCTTCTGTAACAGAACAAATGTAAGAATATAAATGTTTGTCACAGAAAAACACACATTCTGTCCCTGTAACGTACTCACTTCACATTAGGGTCTACTCACCAGAAACAGAAGCTGAACTTGCCTCTGAAAGATCAGAAAATCAATAAAAAACAGTTTTAGAGATTATTGGCTTTTGTAGTAACTAGTAATTAGTATTATACATATTACTTTCTTTAAAGGCATAGTTTACCCCAGAATAAAAATTCTGTTATTATTTATTATTCTCATTCCACTTGATATTATATTTTCCAGATTTTGTGATTTTTCATAGGAATGATGCCAAATCAGCTTTAGATCTCACAATATTTTATCATTTTAGAATTGTTGAATAGGAAGTTTATTCATGAATAAGGATTCAAATGTAGTGTTTACTTCACACAAACCTGTTAATTGGCTACAGAAGATTATTATACTTGCTCTATAAAATTAGCAAAGACACAATGTTACACAGTAACTCTGTGGAGGATTCACTCATTGTTTGATTCTAAATTTACTTCTTGACGTTCTGTATGTGCATATGTTCGAATGGACATACAGTAAATGTGTGAAATGGCTGTAGTAATTTTTGCTCTTTGCCCCAGTCATCTTTAGTTAGCTCAATGGGAAAAAAGAAAAAAATTATCATAATATTATCTTTTTTCTTTTTTTTTGTACAAAAAAAGTTTATTTCCACTGCTAATAAAGGCTGCTTTGCTACAATACACTTTGTGAAAAGAGCTCTAGAAATAAACATGATTTGAGTTAAACTATTTTGGGGTTTGACAGATGTAGTTACTATAAATTAATTTGGCCTAATATTAATTTAGGGTGAAGTATTCGTCTTCATAAGAAGGTTTGTATAATCCCATATGAGTTTAGGTTTCAGGATTTAGGTTTGGTTGTGTTCTGCTTTCACTCACTCTTTCTAAGAATTCGATAGTCAGCCGAGTCGAAGATTTGTTGATTCTCTCTGTACCAGCAGACCTGCAGTGGAGGTGTTCCCCTGATCCTGCACTCCAGAACCACCAGCTGCCCCTTTACAGTGCTCACATCATGAAGCCACTGCACAAACCCACAACACAAGCCTCTCACAATGTGCCAATCACATTGTGGGAATCTGTACGTTTTAAATTCATATTACGTTATTGGTGTATTACCTTGACAAATGTCGGAGACACGCCAACATTTCCTGAACACTGGGTTGAGCTCTGAACCTGCACAGTGAGAAAACACAGCAGGTCAACATTTAAATCTGTGACTTAATCTGTAATTTAAATCTGTGACATGCTGCTACTTATGGTAACGAAAAATAGTTTGTCACAAATTTAATACATTTATGAATAAAAACATTCAAGAACATTTATTTCACAGAGCTGGCTCAGTGGGTACCACGGTGGTCTCAAGAATGTTCCTGGTTCTAGTCCCAGCTGAGCCACGAGGCCTTTCTGTGTGGGGTTCGCATGTTCTTCCTTTTGTCTGTGTGGGGGTCCCTCAAATACATGCAGATTGGGTGAACTGGAGTCACTAAAACTGTTCTTAGGTGTCGGAGTGTGGGTAGGTGCCCTGTAATGGATTGGGGGGGTACCCTCCCTGTGACCCAATCCTCCTGTGACCCAATCCTCCAGCACTCCTGTGATGCTGCAGAGGACTAGTGGGTTCAGAAAATAGATGGTTGATAATGATGGGTCGTACATGAATGATTTGTTCATTTTGAACAAATCTTTAACATGACTAATGAATGGCGTGTTCATTTTTTGTTGACTGTGCAAGTGCAACATCTTATAAGGCCTGTACAGGAAACAGAAATAATTAGATCACGCCCTGAGTCTTCAGGTTGCATTCACTCTGATGTGACAGCTGTGTACATTATGTATTGGATACAGAAATTAGTCAATAATTCCCGGCTTTCTTAACAAACAAGCTGTAGTTTTTTTAACCCTCCAGTTACATGATGCGTTTCTGGTGTCAAAATATGCTAATCTGTCCAGTCTTCATTGGAAACCCATTTATTACAGCAGCAAAATTACAACTGGGGCAAAATAAAAAGCAATATGTACTTTGTGTAGACTTTGCTTCTTTTGTTACACACACCAGATTCTCAAAAACATTTAACAATAAACCAGTAAGACTGACAAGAACAAGATGGAGCTTTTATATTTTTCAGATATTGTTATTGCCTGTCTTTTAATAATGTTACGGTAATTCCTAAATAAAATACAACAAGTACAGCATTACAGTAAGATACTGAGCAGGACAGTGTAACAGAGGAATGCAAACTCGCTCTGAGGTGAACTCATCATTTCTGTTTCTCATCATTTAGTCTTGGCTGCTTTATAGTTTTCTCTTATTTTAAATATTATCAACATATGTTTTAAGTGGGTGTGTTGGGGAATTCGCATTAATGTAATATTACAGATACATTTTGCTGAAAAGAATGACATGACTTGGGAAAAAAAGGTTTGTTCATTTAAAAGAATGAGATTTAAAGATCCAAGTCAGAAAAATGATCCGAAGCTCCCATCACTAATGGATAAAAGGATGGATTTATTTCACAAAAAAGTTTATTCATTTACAACTGAAATGACTCTCACCTGCTTACAACAGTACTCGGTACTTCTGGTTCAGATGTTGTTTAACCTGATATTTGATCTCTTAATTAATGGTTAAAGAGTCAACGGTCTGTATTTTGTTCTTACCATCTGATGGCTGCTGCATATGGGCTGAACTAAATTAGACTGTATTTGCTGAAGCGTTGTAGTACAGGACGATGGTGATGAAGATGAGGAGGAAGTCTCCCGGGAGCATGAGGAGATTGTTAGAGACATGGTTGAGGTTTTTTTCTGTACTCTGTTAGAAAAGTTAGAGTGTAACAACAACAACAAAAACTTTAGAATGAAGCAAATATACAGCACATGATAAGATATATAATATTGGTTCTAAGATAATTATATTCATCAGATTATAAAAAGATTAAGATGGTCAAGCAATAGAATTATTTGCTAATCAACTGGATAATGAATAGGGATGCATGCTAAGGAAATACTTTTCAAAAACAATTTCTATTCTCTCACTCTGCCATGATTCAGGTGTCTCCAAAGAATGTAGACAAGCCCCGCAAGAAGAAGACACTTAAACACACAAGTAAAAGAAATAGGTAAAGAGTAACAGCTGGAAATGAAGGTTTATTGGTTGAAACATTTTACGTTTCAAAACGCTTAACTGTGCCAAAAAAGTGAAAAACCGTGGCAAGCTGTATACCTTTCACATAAATAAAACATGAGAAAGCACAAAGCATAAAATACATTTGACGTAGTAAAAGATAAACAACAACAATATATTACACTCTCAATGATAAAGACTCTAAAAGGATCTATAAAAAGGTAAGAAAGAAATTGTCCAAAGGTTTTAGGAACCTTGGACTAAAAGGCTCTGTGGGGAACCAATTGTTCCTCTGTGGCATTGCTGTGAGGAATCCTTTTGAGTACCTTTATTTGTGAGTGGAGGAGAACACTCTGCATGTAGACACAGCTTAAATTTAAAGGTAGAGTTAAGATAATTAACAGAATTTCTTTTAATAAAAATTTGAATGGTCTTTTCTGTATTCTAATTATGGTCTTTGCTACTGCACCTGAACAGGATTTGTTAGCAGTCTGTGCTTACGTTCGTCCAGTGCTATGAGGCTCAACCCTTCTGTGGGACGCTATACTTTCACTACTGCTCAGTAGAGAGGCAGTGAAACCTGAGCAGAGCTCTGGGCTAATTTGGTTGTGCCTTCTGTGTTGGATTTAGAAACACATGGTGTAGGATAAATGTTTCACGCTGGTAAAGAATGTTTCTGGCATCACCAAAGTTGTGTTCAAAATCAAAGAGTTCACAAAGAGTTCACATTCACAAATGTTTTGATCAATTACAAAAACGTATCTTCTATATATCAACATGATGTGTTTCTGATTACTAGCCTCCTAAGGCTGTCCTAGGGATTATTTGTGATCTTACATGAGTAATTGTAGTGCCAGCACACTATGTTTATGAAAATGACATTTGACCATAGTTGGACTTGGTAATGTTGTACTTAATAATAACAATAGCAAGTGTCAGAGACATTTATTAAACTAATCTTATATGTTGAATGTGTAAATTTATAAGCTAAAATCCTACACTAACACAATAAAGTTCTTAAATTACACTATTTGCTAGTTTATTTTCTATAAATAGATCTACATAAAAGACAACATTCTAACACATTTTGTCTGTAACATTTTTGTCTAACAAATGATCTGAATGGACATCTGAATATAGTGTAATGTTGGCACTCATGGACAGCAGCATCAATAACACACAGTGATGAACAAGATGTCTCAATATCTGCACTAGTGCCAGTTGTATTTTTGGCACAACCATATAATGCCTGTCCTTCAAACATGAGCAAGAGAGCAAGTCCTCTTGTGTATATCAATGCAAAGCCCATGAAGAAACTCAGACAACATTCATATTTAAAATTACAGCAAAACAGCCTATTGACTGAGTACAACACAGATCTATTTCTCTAGCAGTTAATTTGCCATGTCTCAAGCTAAGAAGAACAAATTCCCTGATCTACAAAGCAAAGCCTTACCAGTGTGTCCAGTATGGTGGGACCAAAAAAAATCCACTGGGCTCACAACACCAAGGCTAAAGGAAGTTTGGAAGACTTTTCCCCACCTTGAGTGAACAGCAAATCTTTCTTGCTCCCTTTTAGACTAGGATGTCTTCTTTACCAGAAGAAAAAAATGAGAAGTGGGCATGACACAGACTGGGCTATAGGTGAAAAGATTCTGCAGCCTGACTGCAGGTTGTCTGGGTAGGTATAAGGTTTAGAGTAAAGTGAGGAAGTGGTTCAGGTCTGTCTTACATTACAGTCTGACACAGCTGACTCCACAGTAAACGGGTGAACTAAACACTCGGTGTCAAATATAGACCACGCTTCTGCTCTGTGGATTCAAAAAGCACATACAAGAAGCTAATATGCAGCAATACCATCTCTCAATATCAATTAAATATCAGCCAGCCCTCTTCCATAAAGGTAAGTCAGTTACCATAATCACTAATTATCACAGATAGTGATCATGCATTTATAGAACCCTAAGGACAAAGGAGCTAAGTTGTGTTATTCCAGAGAGCATTTATTAAGACTGAAAGAGGGTTGAGTGGAGGAAGATCCTCATTGAGATTACTTGAGGTGGAGCTGTAAGGGTCCTCCATAAAGAACAGGGATGTGGTTTGGCAACAATGTTTCTGGGAAACAGTTCATTTTCAGTTCATTTCAGCATTATTTTCTGTCTATTTGTTGTAAGAGTCCTCCATATGTCCTCCTTGCTTAAAGGCAGGTTATTTCCAGAAACATTGTTATTCTGGTTGAACATCCTGAAGTGGTTTAAGTATTTATATAAATATATATGTCCTCTTTGTTTGTCCATTGTATTGTGTCTGAATGCACTGATAGGATGTCCTGCTTGCCCGTCACACTATGTATTTGCATATGCAGCACACACTGCTCACACACACAATCTTCTGTTATCAGTGTGTTGATGTGTTTTGGGGGAGGCTTGGTTTTGGAGAGCGCTGAAGGGCATAAGAAAGATCTTGTGCATTCAAAACTTTTATGCTTGCCATGCTAGCCTCTCAGAATTTGTCTACCCTGCCTTTAAGAAGAAAAATTAGCTTGGTATTAATGATACAGTGTTGAGTGCCATGTGTGATGCTGGTATGCATATGGTTGGATGGCTATTGTCATAATCGCTCCAAGCTACAGCTTACAATTGATGTATGTATGAATAAGGGCATGTACCATGCCAGGCTCTGCCTCCTCATTAGTATTACAGTCCACAACACACTTGCCCCCACAAGATTACTAAATACACACACATATAATTACATATCCATATTTAAAACATCAAGGACACCATAAATATAGCCGGCCAGTGCCAGTGTCTGTTTAATAGTTCATCTCCTGTCCAGACTCAAATTTATTTATATAGAATTCAATTTTATTTATATAGATCTTTTTACAATGTTACATTGCTTCAAAGCAGCTTTACACATAATACTGAGATATTAAAAACACATAAATTAGAAAAGTTATCAGACATGTTCAACACATAATACATGGTATTTTTCCAACTTGCAATGGTATCTGCAAGATGTATATTAATAAAACAATTTATGGATACTATGTTTATAGTTGGTTTATGAATAAAGAGTTGATTGAACAGATGAAAACTAAAACACTGAGGCACTAAACACTGAGGAGTGTTACAGTCTTCAGCCAGCTTCATCTGAAACACAACTCGACAGCAGACACCTTCAGATTTGATCATTGCATGCAGCAATGATGGGCACTACGGCACCATCACTACCTGCTGCTTCTCTGAAACTGATGCATAGTTGTCACATGCGTTTAATTTGGAAAAGTAATTGAGAAATTTAAGAAATCAAATCTGTTTACAATTTAACATTTGCAATATCTTCTTTTTCTGACCAAGTATGAAGCGACTTGGGTGAATTTTAAAGAGATGTGTTTGAAAATTCAGAGAATGTAATTGTTAGCTTACGCACTACCATACTAACAATAGCATACGGCTGTTAACTCCGCCTTTGAACTTACCACACATTCAATTAATTTAATGTGTTTGATTAGTGTTAAAATATTTCAGCTAATAATTCATTACTGTAACAAGTCATGGGCACAGGGATCCATTTGCAGCTTTTATTAAACAAAATCAAAATCATAAAAAATTAGACAAAATCAACGGGCAATAAACAGAAACCAGGCAATCAGGAACCAGGGCAATAAACAGAAAACAGGCAGAGGTCAGGGCAGGCAGCAGACAAAAGGAATAAACAGAAAACAGGCAGAGGTCAGGGCAGGCAGCAGACAAAAGGAATAAACAGAAAACAGGCAGAGGTCAGGGCAGGCAGCAGACAAAAGGAATAAACAGAAAACAGGCCAGGTAACCCACTCAGAACTGACACACTTTCACACAAGACTTCACAATCAGACAGTGTTCTTGGGCTGTTTATATTTTGTCCATAATTACTGAAACAGGGAACAGGTGTGTGATGAGGGGGGGTGGTCAGCCCCAGGTATGTGGGCTGATGGGAAATGTAGTTCCCAAATAGGAATCCGCACTCGAGAGGAGTCTCCCTCTGGTGGCTGGAGAGAGGCGATGCGGGAGCCTCCTCTGTAACAATTACTATATGCTAATAGTAATAATAATATTTAACATTATGTTGTTTGATTATAATAATATATAAATAATTAAATCTAATATAAAATATATTACTATTGTTATTTATGTTACTATCATTATCATGTTCAAATATTAATATGATTTTTTTATTAGGCTTATTTATGCATTGTATTAATGTACTAAAAAAAAATATATGTATTTGTCAGTTATGGTTACCCATAACCGAAATGTGACCTCTGCATTTAACCATCACTGGTGAGGAGTGAACACACACTGCAAATCATGAACACACACACACTGGAGCAGTGGGCAGCTATCACTGCAGCACCCGGGGATTAATCGGGGGTTTGGTGTCTTGCTCAAGGGCACTTCAGTTGCTACCTGCCAGCGCTGGAATCAAACCAGCAACCTACTGATTACAAGCCCGACTCACTGGGTTAAATGGATGGGTTAAATGCAGCGGTCACATTTCAGCTACGGGTAACCATAACTGACAAAAACATGTCACTTTACTTTTTACTTTACCATCTGTTATGTGTTATACAAAAAAACAAAGCCATATTTAACTCTCTTTTGAAGCCTTTATTAATTTTTTTGGGGTAGGTTTGTTTTAGCAGTTCTTTTTATTCCATATTAAAAAAATTTATTCAGTATTCTAATTTTTATTATAATAAATTATAATAACTTTTGTTTGAAAATATAATTTGAATGATTTACTTATGAATGTAGTAGTGCAATAACATTATTTACATTTTTTATTTTCTGCAGAAAAAACAATCAGCTACAAAAAAAAATCTAACATGGTTACTACAATATAAAAACAACAGTATGGTTACTGTTGTGGAACCATGCTTAAACAAACTACACTTTAACAAAACAACTGACGCATCTGCTACATCAAACTTTGGTTCTTTTGTACGCTTTTATTTTGCACGGAGCATTTAGCTTGCTCAAACAGTCCAATTAGCCATACAACAACAACATTGTGATGACAACTTTTGAGCAGGCATTTAAAATGGCTACCAGACTGGGTCCTATGGAGACACAATCCTAGGTGGAGATCCGATTTCTCATGACACCGGTTTGATGAGAACAATACATGTACCAAGTTTGGTGACCGCAGACAACACTAACCCTATCACTTTAGTCAAAAAGGGGCGCTACAGAACTCCCCATCATGCACACGTCTAAGAATTTGCCCACATCTAACAGCTGAAAACTATGATGTGCCAAATTTCATGCCATTGCAAGCATGTTAAGCACCTCAAATACATCTGAATGTGGTTTTCAAGTGTTACCATGGCAACAGTATTTAAAATATCATAAATCCATTTAGAGCAGTACATCAGCCATCTCTCTGCATTATGCTGCATGAATCTGAACTCTATAGTGACTTGGCTAAATGTAAGTTGGCTATTTTAAAGTTTGTTTTAAGTGACTCACTCCCTGTTGCTTGTTGGTGGTGGACCACGACTCACAGTCATACGTTACTGGTGAGCCCCCTGGCCCACCTATGTCCCAGCCTTTCCCCTGGCCTAATGGCCAACGAGGTGTGTGCCAAGTTTCACTTTTTGAGCCTGTTAAGGGGACCAAAGGTCCCAAAAAACGGTTGGCTTGAAAAAGCCAGCCTGAAAAGTGTATAATGGTTTGAAATACTTAAGGTCTGGCATTCTCTAACACAATGGTAACAAGTTTAACACATTTTAGTAAGTTAACGTTTTAACATAATCTAGTATGATTTTAACATGTTTTAGCATGATGCTAAAATATTTTTACATAAATGTAACAAATTTTAACATGAAGTTAACTTGTTTTAAGATCAATTAGCATTATACCAGCATATTTTAACATGATGCTAACACGTTTTAACATGAAGTTAACACTTTTGTAACATGAATGCAGCATGTTCAACATGGTACATTAACATAACATGGTTGGATATATTATGGTATAACTTGCTAGAGCCAGAACTGATGGATGCAATATGGGTCTATGGCGCTTTGCAAGCAGCAATTATGGGGTCAAGCCCATCAACTGCACTAAGAGATGCATTTGTGGACATCCACCAGATATGGATCAATCCTGGGGAGCAATCGGGGGTTGGGTGTCTTGCTCAAGGGCACTTTAGTTGCTACCTGTCGGCGCTGGAATCAAACCAGCAACCTACTGATCACAAGCCCGACTCACTAACCAGTAGACCACAACTGCCCCTATTGAAAGATTAAAAGATAGTAACATTTTATGGGGTAGGGGTATACATGATTTACAATGACGCAGCTGTGCATTTAAATTTGCACGACAACCGTGACGAAGCTGTATGATGTAATGGCTATGAAACATTTTGGTTTGACCGTCACCCGATGTAGTTTATGGCCACGCACGTGCCTTATGTATTTTGTCACTCCCATATGCATAAATAAATCAGCTTCAACTGTATATAAATTCGCATAAACACTGCGCGTAACATGTGAGCACAAATTATTAAATGTAATAACACTGGGAGCATGTTTAAAAGGTAATTGTGGAATTACATTCAGGCGCTCTTTGGCCGCCTGTGGGGTCCGTCTGATGGCCATGTGGTGTTGGATAATTAGAGGAGTCAGTAAGGCATCAGGCGCTACAGGATCGCGAAGCCTGTGAATAACACACGAGAGATCGTTTATTTAACATTCACTGGCATTATAAATCTGTTATTTATTCAGTTAAACTCAGATTTATTGAAGATGTTGTCTGCCGCGAGAACAGCAGTGAGACACGTGTCGTGCTTGCAGAGGAGCTCTGTGTCCCATCTCATCCAGAAGGTTAGTGTTACTGTGTGAAGGTTAGTGTTACTGTGTGAAGGTTAGTGTATGTTTGATTGTGGTTAATCCACTGCTAACCTGTTTGTTACTTTATAAGCCGTGATCTGGGTTCTTTTGTAGTCTATACGTCAGTGTAGTGGGGTCTGCTAACCATATATGATGCGTATATATGAGGTTGGCTTGGGTATTGTTAAGAATTGATAGTAAAATACACGTTTTAATAACAGAAATGAATGTAAACGATTTCAGACAGGCCTGACGATTCGTGTGGCTACCGGCTTTATTTCTAAGACAGCTTCTTGTGCGTGGCTTGTTATAAAGGGACTATGGGGTTTTGTATTGAAATTTAAGTGGTTGTTGTAATTTGGCCATTGGACTGACTGTCATTCATTGGTATGACTGAATTCATACAGTGTGGGTTTACATGACCTTGAAGTTCCCACAACCCCAATGCACGAGCAGACGGGATTTCTTAATCTGTGTCTTTCCTTTTTAATGTATTAAGTAAAATTACACAGTACTTATGTTGTCTTCAGTGTAGTGGGCGTGATGCTCCTTTAGTTCATGAGGAAACCATGACCACGTGGTCAGTCATTCTGAAAGATTGGCTGTATCTACATCTGTGGGAGCTTTGACTTAATATAATCTGTCCAACATTATACTGTATCAGTTGCTTTGTGTCTTTGTATAGCTGTTAATTTCAATCTGTTCGCTTTGTTTCAGCAAAATATTAATAGATGTAGATCTATTATCTTCTACATGGTAATGCCAGTGATTTCAGGGCATTTATTATGACTTGCTAATTCCAAGGTGTTCTTAAATGTATTATGCAAATGTCATTACCATATTTTTCAGCAGTGATACATCGCAGCATAACATGGCCGATCGTCTAATAACTTCACGATAAAATGACACCACCTCAGTGCTGAATAACTCCTGATAACTGTTTTCTTGTGTGTGTTTTTAAGGCCTGTTGGAGTGGATTGACTCAACAGACTCTTCAGACTGTGTCCAGGCGTCATTATGCGTGAGTCACATTCTACATCTTTGATAATATGAACTTTAATAGTGTGATAGTGATTTATATTCTACACTTAATACGTTTTTCAGTTCAGAGGCGATCAAAGGGGCTGTCATTGGGATTGACCTGGGAACCACCAACTCTTGTGTGGCTGTGATGGAGGGCAAGCAAGCAAAGGTGAGCTACAGTATCACTAAAGGTGTGTTGGGAACCAACAGGTTCTATGTTCATACTGTTTTATACTCAAAGCAGAAAGTAATATGTCTTTGTGTCCACTGTTGTTTTAGAAGAAATAACTAACGTTTATAGGGCTGCCCCCAAATAGTCGACTAA
>JAZGTK010015149.1:0-13357 GCA_036877625.1 Ambastaia sidthimunki
CACACACACACTTTATAGTCTCAGTGCTCTAGCCCTCACCACATGGCAGCGAACACTGGGAGAGATAAATGAATATCCCCGTACACATAAACAACATCACACAGGGCCCAACTCCACTCCTCCCCACTAATTCCTATTCATTTAACCGCCACATGGGCAGGCCGCACAGCCAGAGAGGCATTCATTATTTAGCTGCTTTTGTTTATGAATAGCTTACTGGTGCAGGCCCAAGCCTGCGTGCAACGGGCCTCGTAAATCACAACCCCAACGTCGTTTTTCCACGAGCTCCGCTCGGCGCGCACTGGTGTGTGTTTACGCACGCCCGTTTGTGTGTTGAGCTCGAGGACGGTTTGTCGTCAATTTACCTTTGTGCTTCTCTTCCCCCTGTTTAATTAATAATGAGGACAAATATTTGTTTGTTCCGGGGGCGAGAGAAAGAGATCGAGGGATAGGTAGGGAGAGAGAAGCTTGATCCCCCTCTGGACAAAATTAAAGTCAGCGCTCTCTGTCAGGTTTCTGGCTGGCTGTTTCCCACAATGCCTCCCTCCGCAGGGCCAGAGAGGAGATAAGGAAGAGAGAGGGTGGGGGGAGGAGTGATGGAACAGCCTGAGGTTGAGGGTAAACATGAATGAGCATCAACAACATCTCTGCCGCCCGCCCGGCCAACCAGCGGTGACTCCCTCTGTCCTTATTTATCACTGCCCGCCCAGAAGAAGATTTAGCCCAGTCGTTTTTTCCAAACGAAGTAAAGTACACAGAGCAAACCAGGGCTGTTTAACATAGTCTCAGCTATAAATAATATCTCCCCATCTACATTTGTCAATGTGACACTTTTGCCTTTATTGAGTTACACTCGGGGGATTTGTCTTGTTTCCTCCCCGTTTGCACACTCACGTGCTCTCGCCCTGCTGACTGAAGCAGCTGGCCCTGAACAACCAAGTCGAGAAACTTCATTTGATTGCACTCGGGTAGTTTGGTTTGTCTGTTTCTTAATGAAGAGAAGGAGAACCTCCTGAAACATACAGAAGCTTCTTCCTTCATCCTGTTTTTAATGACTGCTACTTTGATGTTTAGATCCTGCCTTCAAAGTGATTTCACCTCATGTAGCCTAGTATGCGATTAGCCAACTGATGTAATTGAGTGGATCCCAGTCTTAAAGTGGGTGTTTAAGAGACATGAAAGACTCTATGTGGTTGACCGACCGACACAAGCAGGTGAAAATGATCTGCCTGCAGTTGTATGAAAACAGTTGCTGTCCGTGGTGCTGAATGATAAGGTTTATATCTGAACTCTTAGCGCTTAGAACACAGAACTGGAGCTGGACCACAATGGCTATAAGTTAAAGTCTGTAAGTTTTAACATTGGTGTCTTGTCCTTTAGTTTTGGTAAACAGTTAATTTGCGTTTGATTATTGTAAGTGGAAATAAACATCTTTATTTTCCAGACCAGAAGTTTTTGGTTGTTGCAGGATCTTGTTTTTTTTGGAAGGAATTTTTGTCTAGCTTTCCTTACCCCCCATATTTTTGTGTGAATCTTGTTGCCTTTTTAATCATACTTTGCACTAGAGATCTTATGCATAACCTATGTGGCATGATGCACAACCCGAGGCCTAACTTCTTGACACAAGTGGAAAATAAAAACCACAATTCACGCCTTGCTTTTATTCCTTTCAATTTGTTTTGCTTAAAGAACAAACAGGCCGTGAGCGGGTGAATAAATAAAAGCAGCAGAATGAATGGAGGCAAGCAGGGAACCGGGGGCTCTTAGGAGCAAAGGCCTATAGAGGGAGGGGGGTTCTCTCCCAGGCATGGTTTGTCTCCAGGCATAGTGTTCATCATGGTGTCTACCCTGGAAAGGGGACCATCCATCAGGCTGCATGCATCACATAACATGGGGGTGGAAAGGCCCGGTCGGTGCGCTGTGGGATCGGTAGGGTTGTGTTTTGTTTGACACAGAGATGGACTGATTTATACTGGACTTTGACACTTCTTGGACAGTGAGTTCCACTTACAGGTTTCAGGGTTTGAAGGCGTTCTAAGGTTTAATGGCAATACTCATTCACTGCTTTCTTTAATCCTCATAAACCCACCATAGCACAACTGCAATACTTGTTTAAAATGATTAAATAATGCCTATTTATCATTAAAGATGGGCTGTACATATAACAGCAGCTCAAACTCTGAAATGTATCATTAGAAACAAGTTTGGCAGGAAATATTTAACACTATGAATCACCACATGGTGACCTACTGTAACCATTGCTGACTGTTTTGGACCAAGTTTAGCAACCTATTAAGATTTTGACTTCTAATATTCTTCCATAATTATGAACTTGTTTAGTCACTGAACATTTCAATATTACTTATTCCTGGTTAAAAATAAGACCTTTTTTTTTTAATATAATAGTTGTTCTTAGAAGTCAAATATTTTTTCCACATTATTCACACAATGTGGCCATTCAGTAAATCAGTGATGAAGTATTCCAAATGATTTTAAATGTGGCCTAATGAAACTTTATGAAGTGTTAGATGGGTGCTATAGTACTGAAGTTCTGTCTTACTAGGAGAAAGGAATATTCCAGGATCATGAATTTTTAGAGGGTCTGAAAAATGCTGAACGTGATGAAACATATTGTAGTCTCCTTCACAAGAAACTTAAAGCAAATTGACTTTTGATTTATAACATATAGGCAGAACAAAAGTTTAAGATTTTGCAACGGTTTTCTAAAATTCACCTGAAAAGTATGAATAAACATCACTGTTTTTATTTACTCTGAGGCAGAAGTTTAATAGGAAATAATACATCATCAATATTAATACAAAGGGTCAAAAGTAATTCCAGAGTAATCATTTGTCTTTTGCAGTGATAGAACATTGGATTAAGTTTTAATATAATTGACTTAATACAATTAAATGAAACAGAGGTAACAGTTTAATTGCTTGGTCCCTTTAAAAAGTTTGGGTATAGTTTTATTATTATAATGATCCTGGATATAGTTATAGTGTTTGGAGACATTGACAAGCCCATATTAAAATAAAAATAGTTTAAATTCTACACCTTGTGTTTTGCTTAGTTAACAGATTCTATGCAATCTGGTGAAAGTCTCAGTACAGCCTGCACCCTCATTAGCAGTGTCCCACAGGATCTCCTATTTGGTTGCAATGTTCTGCTATTATACCAGATCTGTCATTTCTGTCGTCTAGTTGTATTTCCTCTCCTATAACTGCTTTGGCATCTTTCTCTAACTTTACAGCATGCACCTGATCCTGCCACTTCATGGTCCACAACATGAGGACAGTCAAGCCCTTCCTTCCCTTTAGGTTTTAAAGCTCTATTTATGTATATAGAGTAAGTGTAACTTTCAGAAATTCTCACATTTCTCCTGATGTCAGTTGTCTAGCTCCCTCACACGAGGGCAGTGTACCTCATACCAGAAAAATATATGATGCAATTTCTTTTTGCCCCTGAAATAGTGTAGAAAACCCATCAAAGCAGCAGACACAATTAGTCCAGACCAGTTCAACTAAAAAAACACACCAGCTTAAAAACTTATTACATTAGTATTTCATTTATACTTTTATTTTAGTTAGCATTGTTTATTTTTACATTTGGCAGACACTTTTATCCAAAGTGACCTACAGTACATTCAAGTTATACATTTTTTTTTTATCAGTACATATGCTCCCTGGGAATCGAACCCACAACCTTTGCACTGCTAACACAATGCTCTACCAACTGAGCTGCAGGAACTCAAAGTTTTTAAACTGTTTGAGCTGTGAACGGTGGGGCAGTGAAATCAGGACATGCAATAGGCCAGAATCAAACCTGCATCCCCATGTAGCAACAGTGTTTTATGTTGTGTGTGCCACCCACAGCACCGCATCATTAGTTTAGTGTTTTATTTTTGTTTTTCTTTTATGTATTTGCATTATGTGATTTATCCATAATACACAACCTTATTCCTAAAACCTTTCTCTTGTAGATCGCTTGTAAAAACGCATCACTGAAGAACATTAATGCATGTATAAATTTCCCTTATGTTTGTTGAACAGGCAGCATAATTGTAGGCATCACTTCCACACTGAATGCTGCAACCTCTGAAAAAGACGAAGTGTAATGAGGGCGAGAGAAAGAGAGATTTGTAATACACTGTCCACAATACCTCATACAGTGCGTGTGTTAGCAGAAACTCAATCTATCTTTTCAGCTTCAGGCAGATGCTGCAAAGGCACAGTAACATATCACTATGAATAAACACACAAGGCCAATGGCACCGAGCCCCATTATCAGCAGCCCTGACTGATTATTCTCAAAGGAAAATTTTTTATAATGTGATCAATTAATTTGGACATCTGTGCGTCCTCCACTATCACAGCTCCGAAATGCATCTGTAATTCCAATGAGGTGCTTTATCTCCTAACCTCTTTATTTGCTAGTTAAGGCACCTCTCATCCCTGTCCTGTCATAATGCTCACACATAAAAATGAGTGCTGACTCAGAGGTTATCTGCAGTCTGTTCACAATCGATACTTAACACTTTTCCGAGCCAATGAGCAGAGAGATACAGTAGCGTGCAGGGCTGAGTGTTAAATTCTGACCAGGGAATGTATCTCGTACTCAGAAAGCATCTGAGCATGTTTGACAATCTCAGCCTTTCCTCTGCACCTTGTAGTTTTAAATACACACCTGCTCTCCTGAGAAGCATTGATCAGAAGTCTTCTTTACATGGAGACTGTATGGAGGCCCAGGAGGGAGCTGTTAGCACTGGATTATAGAGCAGTGGACAGCGCTGGCCTGGAGAGCCATCCCAATAAAGGAGACATGCTTTATGACAGGCTAAACGTGCCACTGGCACAATTTAACCGCTCAATACCTCATCTCACACAAATTACTCTGTGTTGACGAGCAGAAGAGAGCAATAATCAGACACAACACAAATATCACTCTTATACTGAAGAGGGGATGGAAGCAGCTGGGTGGATACGAGGACTGGAGATAGGTTACGACTAATCATCTTGTCAGCCATCAACCAACTAATTTATCTAGAATTTACTTCAACATTTATATATGTATATAGCTATAAATGTATATTTGTATATGTATATTTGTATAATTTTAAATTTAAGCAGTAACATTTTCTTGGAAAAATTGCATTTTTACATAAATTCCTTTACATTAATTACATTAACACCTTTAATTCACTGCCCATACACATTTAGATGGACGTCTTTGGCTGATTTGGAAAATACAGAGTTTTGCACATCACAAATGAGGACTCGCGTTTAGGTATGTACAGACGTATCTGGTTACAAGGTTAGTTATATGTGATGCATGAATTCAGTAGAAAGCTTTTCCCAGCACTACAATATATTTTTTATAGAACTGCTTTTTATATTGGTGCACATTGATAATATCAGTTTTCAGAGATAATATTATGCAGAAGCCTTTATTGGATGTGTCTAAACACTCGTTCTGCAGGCCGTCACCCTGCACCTTACAGTATGGCTTTATTTGAACAGGGTTGACAGACTGTAAGCCTGTCTGTTTAGCCTGTAATTAAACATTACAAAGAGCTGTGGCTCAGGAGACAGGCTTGCCAATTAGCAGCTTGAATAGAATCCTGTCTTTTTTGTGTTACACAGATTTAGATGCCTTAACTGCCCTCAAAGCCAGGATTATTCAAAATATAATGTGAATGTATTAATGTTACATGCTAGTTGACAGGCTGAACGGAATATGCTGCATGCGCAGCCCCAGCTAACAAGGAACGTTCTTAGAACATTGGCTAATGTTCTCTAAAAGTATTTTGAAGTTATCAAAAAGTTCTTGCAGTAACGTTAACAGAACATTTTAAACGTTATGTATCATATGTCAAAAATGTTACTCTTAAATGTTAAGTTGTTTGTGTAATGTTGCAGAATTTAATATAAAACGTTATATTAATGGTAATATAACGGCCAAAAAACTCTGCATTATGGGTTTTCATTGATGGGCTAGACTGTGTTTTCAGTATTCAGACGCATGTAAAAGCATACAGTCATGAGAAAACATGAAGGCCTTTGCCTCTGCAATTAGACCGGTGGTGGTGTTGTGGCATGGCCTGATGGCTAGGCTGTCTAAAACAACATGCTCCAATTAACACCCCCATAACACCGCGGCCGCGGACCCCTTCCCTTCCCTTGCCCCCTTTAGAAGTACGGAATCAAAGAGCCAGGAGGCGCCCTCGCCAAGGACATAATTGGGCTGGCCTTTGACCTCCGTACCTTAAATCAGTCTGTTCAGTTCTGCCCAAACACTCCCCCGTGCTAACTAGCTCTCGCACTAAACCACTCATTAGACACAAATACCCAGAGACCGCAAAAGACGGACACACATGCTGCCACGCGAAGAGTTCGTCATCATCTATCATTTTCCAAAATCAATTGGGATAGAATAAGCCATAAATCAGTAACCATAATATGTTCGTTTTGGGATGTTACTTTCTTAAAACATAAGTTTGGTATTAGACATGCTGCAATTAACGAATCTCTTCCTGGCATGGGGACAATGGATCATTAAATAGGAATATGTGTGGCTACTATGTGGATGCTCAGAAGGGAATGGCAATGAGAGACTGATTATCATGATATCATTCTATCCCCATGTGCTGGATCCTCGTATGTTTAGAGGACGAGCACTGGAGTAAGACAGACCAAGAACATCCCACTGTATCATTAAATTCCAGGGCACAGTGGGCACTTATCGAGACCCCCTTATTTGCATTGACGCCAACTGTGAAAAAAACTACGATTTTGATATCTGCCACGCTTGGTGCAGGCATCTGAATAGAGAATAAATAGATAAAACTATGCAACTAAGCATAGCCAGAGGCTTTATTTCCACTGTGATAAGAACAAGCTTAATTTATTTCCTCACCATGCATAGGAATGGCTCTTCATTTTATGACAATGACTTCCATAAAAAGGATGTAGGTTGGTCTCGGGGGAAGCTGTACAGCACATACGATCATCGTTATGCACCGGCAGTGAGAACATTCATATAGCTGTCATTTACATAGAGTATGATTATTACATCATAGAGCAACAAGAACGTAAGAATAAGGGAGACATAAAATGGCTTAGGTTGTTTTTTTTGCAGATCCTGCTTTCTGATTGGTTGATTCTGAATTAACGCTAGAGCGAAAATCTCAGAGGGGTGCCACACAGAGCCAAAGATCATTTAGTGCTGTCATCCACTGCCCAAGAACATGGAATAAAGCCAATGCCTGCTCCCACAGGGCTTGTACAGTGGGAGGGATTATTTATGGTGACATTTAATTTCCCTGTCTGGACGTTTTCTTTAAATTTTGCAGGGAAAGCAGTGCGATGGGGGCCGATGACAGCATGGGGTTCTCATGCCCAGCATGGTGGGACACGAAAGAGGCGGAATTAGCAGAAATGAATTATTCCAAGGCCAGTGAAGTTATCCAAAGTGTAATCGAGCCATGGTGGCTGGGGAAGCCAAGGGGGCCATGCAAAAGTGCTCCATCAAACGACTGTGGCAGGTGCTTCACTGCGGCAGGCATGTTAATGAACAGAGAGGCCCTACTTTCGCTGGCCACTTCTTAGCACTGAAGTAGCTCTCTTCAGCCTCACTGACTTAGCCGGCTAGCACACTCTTGCAAAATTACCGTAAATGGGCTCAGCCTCTCAGTATGAAGTAGGACCATGTATTAACCTCCCACAAGTCACAATCCGCACCCGTATGTCCTACTCTGGTGTGCAAATTCACCTGGGAGGCCAACGGGGTGGAGCACCAGAGTCAGAGCAATGGCTTGAGCTGAACAAGGCTCCAAACAGTGGATGCTCTCCTGTCTGCCATTCATAGCTAAAATTAACTAGCCCACTGTCACTTGAGTAGAGGTGGTAGTGCTGTTCCCATGACATCTACTTTGTATGGCGGTTCTGAAGTGACCTGTTGTGGTTTGACATCAGAAATAGGAGCTGGTTAAAGTTGAAATGTGGCAGTGGATTGCTGGCAGAAGCGTCAAACTGTGTTTGAGTCAGGTGATGATGAATGCAACTGCTGAAAGCAAAAATAAAATGTGTCTTTGATGATAAGATTGCACGCCATCTGAATTCTTTTAATTGGCAAGTGAAGTTGTGCTTACAAGTAATTTGTTTTGATGAAGGTACAGGATATACATATATTTATATATAAATGTCTGTCTGTCTGTCTGTCTGTCTATTTATCTATCTATCTAAGTAAAATGTAAACATATATTTGAGTGTTTTTGGTCTTGAATTTCTTGTTTATGGCACTGATGTTTTACACCCCTGATTGTTGGCTTTATAAACTTCCCTTAATCTGCCTGTTTTTCATATTTTAGCTTTAGCCTCAGTGTCTTCCAATCGAAAGATCGCAGTGGCAAAAGTGAGGTGAGAAAAAGTTCTCCTAAATGATTATGATGAGGAGGAGCAGGACAGTGTCAAACAATTTCTCCCAGCACTGTCACACCAGCAGCGAGTCTGAGAGGAGGCCGTTGCCATGTCAGCCGTACCTAAGACCAGTTAAGTGCAAATACACACACATCATGAAACCTGACCTTCTCATTTGCCTGCCATATTTCCTCTCCAGTCTGGGTCTTGTACAGCTTTTCTGCCAGAGTGATGCATGAATTTCAAAAGGGCAGATCAGAGAAAGATTCGTGGAATGCGGCAGCCATATTCCACTCATTAATGGAGCCATCATCTCTATTTTTTGCCCCAGAACCAACTTAGCAATGATTTTAATTTGCCTTTTCCATTATTGTCTTATAGCCACAGTCTTTATCTTTCCTCGCTGACTTTCTCTTTAACCTTGAGCTGACCACCTGAGCCGCTAATGACTCGAGCTTGTTGAATAGGGAGAGAGGGGTGGGAAAGAGGACATGACACATGTACAAATTAAAAGAGAGGGAGAGAGAGAGGGGGGAAAGCTTTAAACAGGGTTCAATTGTGTTCTATCTTCAGCCTATGTCCTCTTAATCCCTATGCCCAAGCGCAAATGAATCTGGAAACATCACCTTATCAGGCATGCCTTTCAAATACCCCCTCATCGACTGTCTTACACACACAGAAATAAACAGATATACACACATACACACACATGCACACCATTACGCCTTGCGCTGGTGTATCTGGGCAGAGATTGATTTGCATAATGCGGCCAGAGCAGTGTGTGCGTGAAGCAGACAAGGTCAGGCTATCGGCCACCGTTGCTGCCAGTGTTCACGTCACCCGTGCTGTGATCTCTCCTCTCGTTTCGCCTGCCATTATGTCTGTCGAGCTCTTGATCGTGGGCAACAGTCGGTGAGACAGTGTGGTCTGTGCTGGTGCTTTATTCCACTTATAACAGCCCCAGTGCAGGATGACAGATTGTCTTCACTTTGTCATAGTTACATGTTTATCTGTTCTGTTCTATTGCTGGAATCATGCCATCGTAAAGACCTATTTATGATACTGCAGATTTGATTACATGTAAAATACATTATAAATAAACTGAAATGTTACAAAATCACATACATTTTGTATTTTGATCATGTTTTGCCAGGTGTTTTCTGTCGTTTTCTGCTGTTGTATAATCTGATAATGATATATTGATTGTATTGGCATGGTTTTGATCCTTTAAATAGATACTCACATTCAGGTAAACAATCACATTAGACTGAATTTACTTTAGCTGTAATAAGTGCATAATTTGAGAACATACACACATTTAGATGTGTTTGATGTGTGGTTTTGCAGGAGTCTGTAAACATCTTGATGTCCTGCCACTATGGTGGAGATCACAACAAGTAGATTGTAGTTATTACTGTTGGTTCCTTTAAATCATAAGCCATAATAATATGTAGATTTGGGGGGTTTTATCTTCTGCTGTAGTTACAAATTTAAATAACACTGAAGTGTTGCTCAGGCTGTTTTTGGAGATAACTAGGGATGAGGGGCCCTCAATTCAAATATTGGGTATGGGACTGCAGGAATCTGAGTGTGCAATATGTCTGACAGTAACTGGGTCTTTGTGCATCCACTGATTTTGAGTCATCAAATGCAGTCATTTCAATAATCGGTCTAAGGAAAGTGTAATACCTCACAAAAGAACTGCTATACACCATATAACAGTGTCTTTTAGGGGAATTATTTCTCTATAATTCCTTCATGCATTATGTTCTAATTTGCCACACTTGGAGATCATCAAGAAGCAAAAGCTTGATTATTTTTTTACAATGCAACTTGTAAAAATCGTGCACAGATGGCAAGTCAAAATAGGCATAATGGGGAAATTCTTTTCTTTAGATATTAGGTAAAGAGTTTAATTTTTGTCTTTCATGCTGCTATACAAAAAGTAAAGCATCTAATCACAGTGTGTGAGTGTGTGTGTGTGTGTGTGTGTGTGTGTGTGGGTGTGTGTGTGTGTGCCCTGTCTGCACGATGCAGTGACACAGCAGTAGCTGGTTAATTAGAATTGTGTCACTGAGTAAATGCGCTGTGACCTGGACCCCTCACATGCAATCTCCAGCCGTCCCCTCGACCCTTTCAGCTGCATCGCCAGAGACCCCTGACGGGCCTGCCTGTCTTCATGGGCACATGCATTTGTGGTGTGTGTGTGGTGGGGGTCAAAGTCAAAGATGAGAAAGAGGGGGGCCAGGGAGAAGGGGCCCTTGTTAGCTACCTTCCTAGAGGGCCCTCAAGCTCTGCTTCTGGTGCTTTGGCCAGCCAGGTGTCGACATCCCACTCCTGAGCTATGGTAATGGGGCCTGGATGAACTCTTCAAGGGCCTCAAAAGCCTCTTGTTCAGGAGGCATTTTACTGTGGAGAGCGCAGGAGACAAGGCCCACTCAGGCTGCTGCAGTCTGCCCTATCTGGAGGTACAGGTGATGCAGGCCATTCCCTGGAGCTTCACTCATCACTGCCTCCAGTTATTACTGCCCTCTTTCACGTCTGCGAGGTGCTTCAAGTGCTCCTAACTGTTGGGTTTTCAGTTTAACAGTGTTTCTCAGGAGGAATACATTTATGGATGTTGGTCATGTGAACACTGATCTGTGAAGCGAGACATATTAGCTCCACATTTGTAAACGTTTTATTTCCAAGGCACTCACTGATTATACTTAACACTGTTTATTAAAATAGCTTTTAAGTTTTTACAGCCCAACTACAATTTAAAGAGCACAAGTTGATATATAACAATATATACAACAATTATATCTAACAATTTATACATAAATATATTAAGATGTATTTATATAATATATCCTTAATATTTAAACAGTCCATGTATTTGACAATATCAACCCAGGTAACAGAAAAAAGTATAAACAGAAAAATAGAAGAAAAAAACGTACACTTTCTTTATAATTCATGCAGCAAATGAAAAAACAAGCCTTTTTTTGTCCTGCAAATATTCATTAAGCAAGCGCAATTCTCATTTATATGAGCAGACAATCATTGTTAAACTGAACTTAATTTGATGTTCATGATTCCCGTATGCAGGTTCAGTGGCATGTTATCGCTGTTTATGAGCAGTACAGAACAAATGAGACATTTGATTTAAGCCTTAAAGCAGAGAGACCAGTGAGTTTTGCACTGAAAGCGCTGTATTGATGGGCTGGATTCTGTCTGTGAGTTGCCAGCTGACTCTCTCTGCTCTGTTTGAATCCTATCTCGAGCTTTATCTAATGCTTTAGTGGCTCTAGAATTAGAGTCTCTAATTTAGTCCGGAGAGCACAAAGCGCAGAAATATGTGCATGTTGTAGTGTGTTTGCAACCCACACTCTGTTACTTCATCTCTTTCCTTCTTTATCCTCTCAAACTGACTCTTCCCCCCTCCCTCTCGCTCGCTCTCCTGCTCTCCATCTCTCCTCTTCTCAGTCAGTGACACCACCTTGCCGACTAATTAGAATTCTGTCACTAAGTAAATGCATTGTGACCAGTGGGTGACAGCTGTGCCTCCCTGCCATTTGGTTTGGGAGAGGAGAGAGACAATCAGTCGCGTGGCAGGCTAGCGAAGGCAATGGCAGCCTCCCTTTTAGTGAAAGAGGTGCTGCTCTCGCCACTGACCTGACAGTCATTTAAATTACAGCCAGTGAAGGGAAGCCCAGCCAAGCCTGTGGAATAATGCACTGACTGACTGACTGACTACTGTTTGCCCTGACAACGATGCGCAGTCTCTTCCTTTTCAATTAAGAAAGAGAGTCGGGACGAGGGGAACGCGGGGCCCGTGTCTCCCCCTGCTCAACCTTCACTCATCCTCAGAACAGCGTGTCCCGTTCTCTCCCGCTCCTGCCCCGGCCCTGTGTCTCCTCTCGTGTCTTGGCGTCGCTCCGCAGTTCTGTCTTGCTGTGTCTCTGTCTCTCTTCCACTCAGAGCAGGAAGTTGTTGATCCAGTGATACACAAATGAGGGTTCGTCTGACAGGCGCATTACCTGCAGACTGCTGCATGAACACCGAGCCCGGATACGCCTTATTAGCTTACAGCAGGGAACCGAGATGTTGTCGTCTTGATGTTTTGTCTTATTACCTGCAAAAAAAATTGGGCGCAAACAAGAAGAAAAAGCAAAAAACATTTTATTGACCAAATGTTTTGTACATAATCTTCTCTGCATCCTGCAGTAACTTCTGGTCACTGAATTAATCTGTCTTTTGAACTGCTTCCTTTTTTAATGATTCAGTTGGGTAGATTTGTAACACTCACCTGTAAAAGATATACAGAGTCTGCATAACCTAAAATCATTATTTAAACATTTACTTAAGTAGATGTGTTTTATTTGATTTTAGTTTTTTTTAACCTGTTCATTGAAATAAAATTGTCAACAAACTGATCTGCTGAAAATGAAAATGAATCAGATTCAAAGCTGACGATTAATAGTCCATTTCTGTGTGTGTAGTTTACTATTCATTTTATGAAGCATTTATTTGATTTGTTTATTTATGGTTTTAGTACACAGAATGGCTAATAAATGAGATAAATAGATAAAATAGCAATAAAAGATTTGCTTGCTTTACTAATGAACCGATTGATTCATGTGAGTAGTCAGAACAGGGTGTAAGTGTCTGATCTGTGTCTTCTCCACGGGTTTCCCTGCTGCTGTAGGCCGGGTCATTATTCAGAGCTGCCGGGTGTAGAGCTCGCCCTAATGCCGGCTGATTGGCCCAGTGGTGGTCTGTGCCAGGGTTTGGCATGGCTGACAGCTTGCGACATGGCAGTGGATTACGGAGTGTCAGTGGCTGGCTGCCATGCAGATGTCCCTACTAAAACCTGTCATTAGGATGGAGGAGCTTACAGAGTCTTGGGGATACAGAGAATGTGGCTGCTTCTCCAGCTCAGAGAGAGAGAGAGAGAG
>JAZGTK010015150.1:0-13357 GCA_036877625.1 Ambastaia sidthimunki
TGGAATACAGCTGCATGAAAAGGTTCAAAATGTTTGTGTTGCGTGTAAATGTAACTGCAAAAAACTTTAAGGGTGAGTCAGTAATAATAGATTTTTTCATTTTGGGGTGTACTGTACCTTTAACTGGCAACACCAGCAATGCATTTTCTGTAAATGTGGAAAAGTCATCATCAGAGTTGCTCGATGATAAATAGGCTGAGTTTCTCTCTGTATGATGTGGGGAAATGTGTGTAGAGGGTTTGTATATTTGAGTGCCGTGCATCATGTTCAAATTGCAGATGATCTGTGGTTACCCTCAGTGATGGGGCACAGCTCGCTGGAGAACGTGGCCCCTTTCTACAAAAACGTGGCCCCCTCCCTCCCTCTTTCCGCGTTTGAGGCTTTTCTTCTCCCTCTCTGGAATGTGGTGGCGATCCGAGAACGTTGCTTCAACAAAGGCATCTTTTAAGATGGATTTTCCTTCTCTTTGTTTCTCAAAGAGAGAGGGGTTTATGCCACTCACTGAGATTCTAGTTTAGACCCCATTTTTTCACTTTGCAGAACGTGGCCAAGTGGCACAAACAGAAGAATTGACCATTGCGGTTGGAAGTAAAAACTGGCACGGAGCAAGATGGATCTCCGGGTTGCACCTGCGTGAAACCGACTCGGTCTCGTTCAGGTGCGATTTGGAGACTAATCTGGTGTGGCAACGTATCTCAGAAGTATGGAAAGCAATTAAAGTGCATGATGAAACAGTTGCAGATGGAAGATGAAGGTATTTATAGCATATTTGGCTGGTTAAAGAGCTCAAACTTTCTCGGAGAGCTTGTTAATCTTCAGCTCACGTGCCTTTGGTCCGTCTGTAGAAGATGCGTGTTTGAGCACTGCTACTACAGTCTGTTGAAAGAAGGTCAATAGATTTTCCAGACCTCAGATTAAACAGAATTCTAGACTGTCTGGAATTGAATACTAGCATACTGCTAGCAACTCGCTATCAGTTACTTTTCCCCCCTTTTTTAGATACTTTAATTCTAGTTTGTTAAACTTCTCATCTTTTGGCAGATTAAATAGTGAGTCAAATTAGGAAAATGTTTAAATAATTTTGGCTACAATTATTAATGTTTATTCATCGCACAGGCAATAAAAAATCAAGTTGAGCCGGTTGCATTGTGGGATAGAGTTCCCAGTAAAACCAGTTCTGTGTTATATAATGCACATTTTAGCAAATATATGAATCTGAATGTGACTCTAGACACACGTTTTCAGTAGAGAAACACTAGATAGTGATGCGTTATCCAGAACTAGCCTTAATCTGTGTTTGGGGAAACAGGCCCATAATATGAAAAAATGAATTTAACACGATACTCTTGCCTGCTATTAAACTCTGTCCGCTAGTGTAAAAAACATGAAGCATAAATTCATCTGCAACTTTAGACTTTTATTCGCGCAATTTATTGTTTGAACGTTGAGGGAAATGAAGCATAATTGTGTGGAATGTCTGTGGTTTTCAGTTTGATAGTTAAGATGGACTGTGTGTGGACAGTCTTTACACACGCACCCCAGAGACGTGAGGTTCATATAGTCTGTAAACGTTTCTATTTCGCACCATGGTGATGATCTTCTCTTTCATCAGCCCCACCTGAGGCGTGACCCATCTGGAAAGGGATCCCGGCAAAGCCCCCCTTCTGTACGTGAGCCGGGTTTGTTTTGCTAAGGCCTCTGTAGGTGCGGTAACACTGCTTTGGGGAATATCTGGGGGTGTTTGGAGCTGTCTCTTTACCACTGTGTAGTTGTGAAGGCGTCCTGCTGATGTGACCTACAGCAGTCCACCACCAGAGTTTTCCCCAAGACCACTAATCACTTAAGACCTGGGCCTGAAGCCCACGTAATAGCTAACATTAATTAACATTTGCTGTTTGTATGATGGGCCTTTGAGGCTAAATACAAGCCTCAGAGAAAATGTATTTCAATTCTTCTCTAAAGCTGTTTTTTTGTTGCACATTGCTATGTTATTCTTTGAAGTGCCATTATTTATCCACATTATGCCTTAAACCAAAAGCTGTCTGAAGTAGCTTTACTGTAAAAAACCCCCCGTAAATGTGTAAACTCAGTTTATGCTATGAACAAGAATGATACCTCAAATTGTTACGTTTGTTGAGAAGAATGAGGTTTTTTTTCTTGATAAATGTGAAATTCTAGATGTTGTTTCATATAGTTTTGAATGAGGTTGTGTTAAGGCTCAATCATTAAGACCAAAACTTTGGGTAAAGGCCTAGTTTATGTAGGTAGCTCTATACATTTAGGATGGACCTCCTCTGACCATCAGCTTTGTGGCAAGACAAAAAGTTTGTGAACATTAGTGGTTAGGGGAGGTAGACTGCTGATGTTTTAATGTCTGCAGACTGTATACCATTAAAAATTTGCCCTTGAATCCTGGATCCTGAGATATGTGTGAGGATTTATAGCTATACTGTTCTGTGGTTGTGGCTATATGTGAGTGAAGTAGGTTTCTAGCAGCAAACAATTTAAGCTCTTTGTGGTACAATCTCAAGTATGAACCATTTGCCCGACTAATGGAAAAGTCTCTTGCATATAAATCTCAAATGTAGCCACTCTAATTCCCACAGTCACCTCATTCTCGCGGTCGTTCTGCTGTCATAAATGTTTCTGTGTTCTGATTGGGTGTTCGGGTCGTCTGGGTGTGATAACCAATCATTTCCATGTGGTTTAAACTCGCTAGTGCTTTTACGAGAAAACTGATTTTTGGTATCCCAAAAAGTGTCCCTGAAGAACATTTTATTTCGATTGTCACCCTGACCCAGACGGTGACATTGTGTCGGTGTCACCAGCCAACGTAACCCTTATGCTCACACGTAATTGTATTGTAACTCTGTGAGTCACTCACGTAACCTCATTACAGAGTGTTCAGGGCGAGTTAGCGAGCTATCGCACCCGCTCCCTTCGGCAATGAACGGTGAGTAAGAGTGCCTCTCCTTCACTGAACAGGAAGGTGGGAAACAATAGATGAAGTCAGAGGTCTGAGGTACCAGCATACACGTTTTCCTGTTTTCATTTGACCCAAAAGAGGGACAAACACACGGGTTGCTGAATGGAACACATGGTAGCCAGTTTTATGATGCCACGGTAAACAAACGCTTATACTTAGTAGTCCTGTGCTGAGTAATGCTAATGAACAACATGTATTTAATTTATAACTAGCGATGGTTGCGAAGGCTGTTACTCGTGTGCTGGGTTAAGGAACAAACCCCCACCCCAAAGTTTTCAGCACAAAACTTCCTCTGCATTTTTACACTATAGGCGATGTTGTTGCGAAGACATTTGGTTGGTAAACCGCAGACGTCTTAAGAGGGATTAAACAAAACGTTTGCAAATGCTGAGTTGTCAGTACATTACCTAATATTACTCCACCACAATGAGTTTATCGGAAAGACGGCCTCAGTCGCCTGAAAGCTTAGGCCGGTGTGGCGCTCAAAGCTAATATTAATATTGTTTATCCGTGATCTTGATGCGTGGGTTGTAATATAAGAACAGTAAAAGTTTGTCTCATTTTTGGCAGGTTCGAGACGACTGTGAAATTAGATCAAATGTAACATGATTATAGTTTTAAGATTTTATCAAAACAGCACAAGCAAATGTCAAATAATTGAAACATCTTGTCTACGTGGACGTACTTGTTTACCCGTATCATCAGATGGATCCCATCTCCTCCACGCTGGCATGTCTCAGACTGAGGCCGGGGTTTCAGGGAGGAGAACGTGGGGGTAACAGAGCAGATTAGAGAATGGGAAAGAAGTCCAAACCAAGTCCAACCCTCTAATGGCTCACAGATGCAGCGGTGGTCAGACCAGAAGGTTTGAATGAAGGACGGATGATGTTGTAAGACGCTGGCACAGCGGAGACGTCGCTTTGATGGGGCAGAAACGGTCGACTGGTCAGGAGAGGAAAGATACTGTTACTCCTCCAACCAGGCAACCATTTCTGCAGGATTAATAAATCTGAATGTTTGTTCTGGTTCGTCTCAGAAGCTTTTGGTAACTACAGCTGTTGTAGTGACATCAACATCTACCGTAAGATAAACAGGTTTGCTGAACATCAAGTGTGCTCTGAAATAGTCCTAATAAAGGGGTTCATTTGCCATATTAACAACACAACATTTCTTTGCCCAGCTGTATACACACTTAGCCCAGCTAACAATTTTAGGTTGTAAGAGCGTTTCCCTAACATTTCCATAAGTAACAAAAATGTTAAAATGTTATTTTGAATGTTTTGGGAATGTTCAAAACATCCAGTTTTTCTGACGTTGTATTAATGTTATTGCTTGTTTTTATGTATTATATTTAAATATTCTTTAATTCTGTGATGTTTTTAAAATGTTCCATAAATAACGTTTTGATAATGTGACATAACTTTGAAAAAGACATACTAATGTTTCAGCCAATGTTCTGAGAATGTTCCGTTAGCTGTATGTATCATGCGTCCATCTTTGTGTTCAGTTTTTGTTCATAAAAACCATGTAGGTCTTGCCAACCTGTTTCTCTGTTTCTCCAGTGTGGTTCCTCTGCTCAGGGAATCCATAGGGATTTTAATGCAGCGGACACCTCCATCTCTGGACCATGTTCTTCCTGACTGCTACCAAAGGGTGAGAACTTCCTGTTTCCTGGGTGCCACTTATACATGGCTGCTTGGTTTAGCTGGATAAGTTTTGGGATAACTTGGCTAATACCTTTAATATGAACAGCAGATCTTTAGCTGGTTTTCCTGAAACTTATCTGGCTAACCAAGCCACCAAGTCATGTTTAATAAAAGTCAGAGCCTCTTCTGTCTTTATCCCATCAAAACTAACAATAAATTGAGGTTGCACCTTCTAATCTGAGATGTTACCTGCAGGTCCAGCAGCTTCAGGGCGTGTACAACCTTCAAGAGCCTCATTTTTGGACACTATGCACGGACGTCTACATCGGCACGCTCAAACTCCTCATCGCACCCGACGCAGATTCCAGATGGATCCTGAGCCAGACTCACAATATTTTCACACAGGTGAATAAAGCGCTACTGACTTCATATTGCTCATTAAACGTCTAATAAGAATCGGTTTCCATGTCATCTCTGCTTTGTGCTCAGGTTGGCGTCAGACAGCTGTACGTCCAGATAGACGTGGCCGCCATGTAGAAGTTCTCACCACTCTTCTCCTGATCTTTGGGAGTTTTGGGACCAAAGGCCTTCCGTGCTGCTGTGGGGAAGTTCTCCACCCGACCCATCTCTCTTTGGGTTTCTCTTGCTCCGTCTCCCTCTCGGATCGAGAAGGAGTCGGTGCTGTCCATCAGTCTGACTCCACTCTCACCAGAAAGACCACAACAAAAATAACTGACCGGCTGGGACAATGTGAAAGCAAGAACTTGCAACATTAATGTTTGTTGCCAACACATCACCCTCTTGTCTTTTTTTTTTTTTTTTTAAGTTTCCTGTTTATTATTTTTTATAAACTTGTTTCTTTTCCTCTTAATTTTCAATCTTTTCATTATCAGAGTGGGGTTTTCATTATTGAAGGTATGAGCGTGTGGAGTTCAGTGGACTTTTGTAAGAATTGCCAGTGTACGATTTGACTCTTTGTACATTACACCCTGCTTTTCTTTCAGTCGAAATCTGATCGCAATGCCATTATCAACAGATTTGTGTGCATTTCTAAAGTGCCTTTTTGGACCTGATCGTGGACAATCGATTGAACCGTATTTAGTGGCCATGAATGCTTTGAAAACTGGACCTTCTTAACTTTAAGTTCTGTATACCATTAAAACATTCCTTTTGCATTGGGTTCGTTGTTTAGTGCATGGTGTGAAATTTGTAAGCCCCCAAAATCATCTCATAAAATTACAAGCAAGATGCAAAAGTCCACAAGTTCATATTTTATTTCAAGACGGCAAGTTCAGCAAAGGGGATGAAATTATAAGACATTTATCAAGATGCGTACCGCTCATTCAGAAAGAAAAAACTTTTGTAGATTTTCCAGTTTGAAATTGTCAAATTTCTTCCCATTTTGGGAATGGTACAAACACTTTTGCCTGGTAATTTTAGCATTACTTCCATATCTTGGGTAAGAAACAGAAGCAGAGTTCAGTGTTATGCTGGGATGTTGAAGGATGGATTTATCTGATATGTATTTTGAGGTCTTTGTATTCATTGGTATTAACCAACATCAACAATAAAGGTTTGTAAGGAAGTAAAACGAGACTTTTGTTAAAACCATTAAATCAATGTCAAACAAGTTCACCAATTTCTCATCGTCCTCTTGAGTTTCTACAACTTTCAATTCATGTTGGAAACATTTGCCATATAATTGGTTAATGTGATCAAAACTCTATTGTATCTAATACAATGCAAACACACTTTTACTATGAAAGCTTGTTTACGGTTAAGAATAAACTATTTCTTTTTAAACAGAATAATTGGTTACCGTGTCTTTAATTTCAACAAGACACTTTCAAGTTACACAAGGCTGATTATCTAGTTGGGCCATTAAATGTTTGTAAAATGTTGAAAAATTGGTGAAACTTGTAGGTTTGGTCCTTTGATGGCATTTGAAAGCAAGTGTAAAAACTGTGAAGCCAAAAACTCAACATGTGATCTTAAAAGTTCTTTGTATGAATAAACCAGAGAGAGACCAATGTTTCTGACAATATCTTTGCTCATTTTCAATACATTTCATAGTGACAAATAAATGAAAGAACACAAACAAAACCATAGAAGCAAATGAAAATATTCAAACCACATTTTGTGCTTTATTGTATGAATTGAGCTCTGGTTTTGACTTTTGACAGAATGGTTTATGCTCAAAATTCATTTGTGTCTTTTATTGAGAAAGTTCCATTAAGAATGGTTTCTGGTACAGACACTTTATGCCAATTACACAAAAGGAAACTCAATTTTCAGAGCCACTAATGTAACCCAGATGCAGTATTTCCGTAATAGCCTTTTTCATTTCCTCTGTTATAATTCCATCATTTTTTGACAGCATCAATCTAACTGCTACACATGAACATAATTAACCCATTTCCAACACAAATCTCATGCGACCAGGCCTTCCTGAGACTCCAAAGTTCAAGTGGTCAAATCTGATGAGAAATAACAGTAATTTTTGTGTTCTCCTGAGCCAGCTGTAGCTTTGGGAAGACCGTCATGTTGTAAACAGCCTGACCAAGGCACTTGTTGCCTCGGTGCCCTTCACAAAACCACAGGAGAACCACAAGGAGAGCTATTTTTGTGAGGACCAATGCTGCTTCCAGTTTCTTAGACGTCAAGAATCATATGTGGAGCTATCGGTCATCTTCAAGCTCTTCAGTCCCTCTGGACCACTGAAGAGTTTGAGCATGTCCACTTCCAGAGGATGAAGGTGTCCAGTGATGATCATGGAATGAAGAGGTCCTCCGAGGTCACAAGTGGCCAATTCCCGCAGGGTTCCGGATTGGATGGCTTGGTCCTCGGCTCCAACCCGAGCTAGACCAACACACACGGTGTCTTCGGTCATCACTGCATTGAAACAGAACAGATGATAAACTGTGTAACATCATAAAGTTTTTTGATTGCAAAGCTTTAAATAATTTATAACCCATTTTTCCATCAACGCTTGCCAGTTAGACAAATGTCCAGATTGTCCTACCCCAAAGTTTATTCTCAAGCAAGTCAGAAACAAGGTTTCTTACCCAGTTCCTCGCCTTGTTCTCGTCGGTTTTGCAGTATCTCCAGAAACTGCTCAGCCGCCTGAGCAACGGTCATGTACCTGGGGGGCTCATAAATCTTTCGCCCCCTGAAAGAAGAGAGAACAGATGAATTCTTGACTAAACGAATTAACTATCCAGTGTATTTTCTTCATTTATCTTCACAAAACTGGATCCAAGATGGTTGCAAGCTTTGCTTTTGATGTTTCATGGTTAATGCACAGATAACAACCTTAAGTTTCAGGTATTCCCAACATGGGATTGAGTAAGTGGGTGGCCAGTCTGCTCTTAAATAAAGCTTTCACTGATGCTATCCATAATGTAATTTACTACAGAGCTTTGATGTCAAATACTTCACATTGGTTGAGATACATTCCATGCTACACTTGAATTGCATTAGCCATTAACTGGTCATCAAGCCGTCTTTGATGATATTAGTGAGCTAAAGGAAGCTAGAAAGATGGGTTGAACTTTTTTGGGGTCCGTTTCCCCCTTCCTGCAGAGACGGGCATCAACCTCACTGGACAAGTATTTTACTGTGACCAAAATCATACAGCATATGGTTCCTCCATTTCCGAGTAATGGTACAACAGTGCCAATAAATCTGGGAGACATTAGCACACTTCCCAGCCTTGAATGGCGAACACACAGCAGACCTAACGCTCGTCTACTTATAGCATACATAGTGGATCTCAAAACTCATTTGGGTTTATGTGGACGGGATATAAAATTACCCAAGTGCACGACCGTGGGGAGAGAAAATTACAGTAGACCGCAGGGAGAGAGAGCAAAGAGTTAACAACCGTCTACTATGACGAGAACTAACTCAGCAGAGAAGTTCAGGAAACATTTTTCAAAAAGGACTGCAGGTTCTTGTCTGAAAGTAAGGACAAAGTTCATCACAGATAAAACATTTTTGCTTCGGATAAGAAAATTATAGTGTAGCAGTTTTGGAAGCGAGTCAGGGAAGCACCATGATAACAGATCAGAAGTCCAAGTCAAACAACCAGCCAGAGTTTTTATTGTTGTTATTTTTTCCAGCTCAACCAATCCAGCCCCCAGCAACTTGGATGTATGACCGTTAAATGAATATCTACCATAAACCACAGACCGAGCATAAGCCCTCCCAGAAAAGAACTTGATATAAATCATCAGAACCCGCCCCCACCAATCAGAACACAAGAACGTCTTACCTCATTAAGTTTTCCATGGACTGCTCTTTAACTTTGATATCTGCAAAGAAATAAGAGTTGTAAGTACCGTACGATAAAAAATGCTTTAGTTTTATGAACTAACCCTGTGTGAGCATCACATCATAAATAAAACATCTGCCCTCCATCTAGAGCAGTTAACTTCACACAATCTGGAACATAAGTACATTCCCAGACTGCACCTGAGTGGTCCACTTTCAAGAACCAAAACAAAGGACAATCACAACCTACCAATCAGAGATAAGCTTCAGCAACATGCATGCATTTTAATAAAAACTTTGCACAAACAATTTTAATACAGTGAAAAAAATGTATGCATAATAATAATAATATATACATGGTGCAAAATAAAAGATTGTTCAAAGGAGTACATCGAAGATATTAAATATTTTATCAGAAGTTTACAAAATAAAATAAGATTCATAGTCATTTATTTGGGATTTTTGCTAATAATTTTATTTCAAAAATTAAAAATGGCTAAACTTTTTTGATTTGGAAATCAATTGTTATGTTGGATGTAATTTAGAAACATCAGCAAATTAATGTACAGATATTTGCCAGTTTGATTTATAGCTCTTGTCTTGTTAGCAAAGGTATGATGAATGGAGTCAGTGTATAGTCTGTGTACGTGAGAGAGAAATGTGTGTCTGTGCTTTTGTTGTGTCTGCGGGTTATTGTGTTAGACAGGCGGGCTGGAGGGTCTCTAAACTCCGCCCCCCTCTGTTTGCTTTTGAATAATAAGGTTAATAACATTGATTCCCTCTTGCTCTTTTCCCTCAGTTTTTTCTTCCAGACTTTGATTTTTCCCTCAGCTGGGTTGCACCTGGGGACTCCAGCCCCTCCCCCTGTGATCCCACCAGCCAATCAGAGATGACCCCCAACAACGTTCATTGCCAAAGACGGCTTCCACTGGGGAATCCCGCTAGTAATTTGCAAGATGGGGGTTTATTATTTGTGGGTTCGAAATCTCAACGGCATGCTGGTAAACGTAAATTGTTTGCGACCATCTGCCCTGGGGGGGGGTCCCGTGCATTTGCAGTGGGTGCAAGTTTAACATTTGCCCCAGGGGTAAAACAGAAGGGAAATGTCTATTATATTTCACAGCAAGTCAAAATAAGGAGGCGGAGTTTGACTTTGATTGACAGATTCGTTGCTACAGTAACTGTTGCAGACATAACAAACGTGTGCTTGGAAATTTTGCTCAAGGATACAGGAGACATTAGCCCTGTCTACCACGATGGCTGATGACATCACATTTACCATCCAAATGTTCAGAAATGTAATTATAACCTCTAGTTTACAAGGTCAGGAGGGAAGTTCTTACCCAGAAGGCACAGCGTATGCAGGCCCATGTTTCTGTTCTTTTTTATCTTATCATAGAAGCTCTCGGGTCTCCATGTGTCGGTCCAAAACACGATGGACACGGTCTCCCCAAAGTTGTACAGCTAAAGAAAAAAATGAAATTATAACACACATCATATTTGTCACTTTGAAACAAACAAGACTTACTGCTGACTCAGTTTAGTTATTAAATGTTTAATAATAAAGTACATTAAATTTAGTTTAAAAACTGTTAAGGCCACCATTCAAAGGGTGTAAGGGTCTCATTTCTGCATCATTGTGTTCAGTGTATTTGTTACAACACTGGTTACTCCGTTTTCAAAGACAAGGTGTTTCCTGTTATTTAGAATGTGTGACATCATTCCAAGCAGCGGATCGTCCAGCTGACACAACAAAGTTTCAATACAAAATGACAACTTACTTTCTGTTTTTATAAATGTATATAATTTTATCAGGTCATGCATTCCTGACATTAAACTCATGATGTTGCTAAACTCTGTTTTATTTGGTTGTTTTAACAATTAGCACATTTTGTTCTGCCTGTGAGAAGCTACAAAGACCGTTCTGCTCTTGCTAAGCTATATTCTCCAGCAGATAGTGGCAGCTTTATTTTTGTTTTGATTTAGGATCTACTTTCCCATCTTGGAAATGGCACCGCTGGTCTGAGATCAGCTGAAAACGCTGATGCTAAAACGTGGTGCGCGGGGGGCAGCTGGGGCCTCTGGGTACACAAAGCTGCCCTGACAGGTCAATACAGGGGCTGTTATTAATGGGCACTAGGTTACATTGATAGACTCCACTGGGACGTCTTTGGTTTAAAGGCCAGGCGCTAAACCTCGGAACGCTGAATGAGCGATTGTTTGCGTTAGTAATGACACAATGAGGAAAAGAGTTGTTTAGCGTTACCTGCAGTCCACAGCAGCCCACCGCGTTCATGATGGAGGCGTTGTGGATCACGCGATACTGGATCCCGGCGCCCAGCGCTCGCAGAACCAAGTCGCTGTGGGTTGTGGCTCTGGAGAGAAGTAAAAAACATGCTTTTAACTAAAAAGCCTTCGGTGCTTCCAAACCAGACGCTAACCACATAGAAATGACCTACAAACAAAATAGTAATAATATGCAAAAAACTTGACTTAACAAAAACATCAAGATTTTTATACCATGCTAAGCTTTAACAACATGGAAACAGTCCAACGTGCATTAAGAAAAGTTTATCTTTTCAATCCCAGAGTAAGTCATTAAACTTTATTACAACCACACACTTTTATGCAGAAGAAATAAGGACTCTATCTGGGTTTTAGTGGTTTGAATGGAAAAAGACGCAGAGCCAAATGCTACGTGACACCCGACCGTGACTTTAATCGAAGTGACCCGATCGTGAAAGCATGTCGGTTCATCTCTCGTGGAGACTTTCCAAAGTGCAGAAGTCTCAGATGTGCACATTCAATTTCTGGTAAGACGCTGTTGTTCAGCCACTCTGTGGTCTCCCTCTGGCACCAATAATCCTAATAATGGAAATCATGTCTTTTATCGCACTGGAGAAAGTGTTTTTTGATGGCCATTTGTTGTTCTGTAATTGTACAATAAGTTCAAGAACATTAGCAGAATGAAATTGTTGTTTTAAGAGCCGATGAAATCAAGTAAATTGTACACAGACACAAAAGTCACAGTTTAGGGCAACAATTTTACACACCGTTCGTGTCTAGCGTAGAAAGAGTTTAACTGCAGGTATTTAACTGGAGGTATTGTTGAGGGTTGCCTAGCAACACAGGTCACATTTGCGCATACATTAACTATTATAAAACAGACTCTTTCAACTCTAAACATGCAAAATTGCCTGGTAATCGAACGACGATTCTACATAACAAAAGAATCGATCGTTCAGATAAATATTAAAGACAATGTGAATCAGAAGTTGCAATTGACTTCAGTGTTCAGATGTAAATGGAAAATGGGGGCGTGGCTTGTTCTTTTCCACTGGGAATTGATTGGCTCTAGAAAAGCAGACCTTTGAAAGCTCGCAACAGACTGACCGCTGGAGGGGGAGTGGTTAAAGGTTCTGGCTCCGCCCAAGCCGTCAGACTGACATCATCAGAGAAAGTCTTCCGTTTTAAAAGGGACGTACGTTTTTAGATTTTGAAGGCACATGAATTTTAATGTCTTTTATCATATAGCTTTTGATACTATTTGATACTTACCAAAAGTAACTATATCACAATACATACCATAATTTATCTCATTCCTATAATTATTTGTACCCTAATATATGATTTTTCTGATCATTGATCAGTTCATGGAGTTGTGGTTTTTGCCCACAGTGGGAATTTAGGGCATCTTCATAGTGGTTGGTGCAGATCACTTGGTGGTCTGATCCTTACCCAAAAGGGTCTCCGACCACCAGGAAAGCCACGTCACTGACATCTGCTCCTTTCAGGATCTCGTCCGCCTGCTGTTCAACCATATCTCTATCTGCCAACAGCAGCTCGCGCCCATAAAACTCTTCCTGCAACAGAGGACAATGACGTCATTCATCTGAGTGATAGACAGACGCGCTTTTAATGGTGTGCAGTTCACTGATTTTTCTGTTGTTATGCGTGTTGATCGAGCAAAATATGAAATTGGCATAACTTTAAATACGGGTTTGTGGTGCACAACAAGACATTTAACCGAGCTGTCAGTTTGACGTGTTGTTTATGATCACGTACCAGCGCCTCCTTCCCGACCGTCAGTATGGACGTGTACGCCTCCAGATAAACGCGACTGCACTGTCGGATGATCTCCAGACCTTTGACAGTGATGTCTTTAGCATCACCAAGACCCAGTCCGATAAAATACAACATCTCTCCAGCACCAGACACACTGTCGCTAAAGACGTCACAAATTATATGGATGTATAAAATAAATGCAAAAGAGATGTCAGTCGATATGCTACTTTATGATCTCGTATCTAAACCCGATTGAGTTTCTGTAATATATTCATCAGAATAAACTCTGTGCTACACGTTTCTGCTTCACTCACATGGCGCAACACGGAGCGACTGACAGCCGGCTGCCGTAAAGCCTAGAGAAATTTACGACAGTGTCGCAAATTCA
>JAZGTK010015151.1:0-13356 GCA_036877625.1 Ambastaia sidthimunki
GTATAATTTTATTTTATTTGCGTTCTCTTCTTCAATTACACACTGCATCATTTTGTATTTACTGTCTATTGTTATTTACTGCTCTGTGATTTACATTTATTGTTGCATCACCTCACATACTACAGTATCTTTCTGTAAAAGACATCTGCTGTTATTGGCTGAGTGTACTGGTGTAGTTTACACTGTTGCTCATTCAGGGAGATTGTTGCTTAATACGGATTATGTGTTGACATGTAAATGTGGGTGTTCAAAAGATGATGTCATACTATAAAGATTTTTTAAACCAGTCCTTTTGCAGTTTTTTAAATTATGAAAGGGCAAGAAAACATCTAGGTTTCCGTGATATGAGCCTTTTAATGGCTAATTATTAATTCATTGTGAACAAACTGAAAGACTTTTATAAAAGCTGTTATAAAACACAGTTTAAGCACCAACATATTTTTTAGTTAATTCTAATTTCAAACGCTTTTCTTGAAAGGAAGATATATTTTTTAAATCTCTTTGATCCAAGTGGTGCCTAAACAAAAGCTCCCACATTGACTGACTGAATATCTTTCCAGTCTCTAAAAAAACAGAACTAGAATCATTTATTTTCAATACAGAAATTTCAATCATTTATCAAGTTTTGACTTTTCCAGGCCAGAAGATTCAAAATCCATCACCTCTCTGACATCACTTCCTGATTACTGCAAAACAGCACAGACGCTACAAATATGCTGAGAGATGATTGTGAGGAAGCCACAGTTTCTTTTCCGTTTGACTTTCATTAGCAAGTCCTGATTCAGACTCAATGAGAATTCATTCTCTGAGAGCCAGCGGGGGGCCGGAGGGGGTCTTGTACCTGGCAGATGTGAGCGTCAAAGTGCATCTCAGTGACAGAACTAGATATCACCACGTTTCGGTAAGACAGTACAGTGAAAGAGACAGTCTCCAAATATAGCCCATATGCTTCTGCCCCTGTGAAGTCCAACGCTGGGGGGGCAGAGGGGCCTGAGAGTGAATATGACACATTTCTGCCTCCTACCAGTGTCTATGATTACCACTCGCTGCTGTTATACAACAGCGAGGACTGCACACCCACACACAGCATCCCACACGCACACATCATCGTACAGACACACACACACACACACACCTCCCCTCAAATCTCCTGTTTTCTGCACCACCACGCAAAAAAATAGATCCTGAGAGCATCATTTTCCAGTTTATTAAACAGCTTTGTTTCAGCCCTGAGAAGGAAAGCTGTGATTTTCTTTTGTGTTTGTAGCGTCATCACTTTTCAAACCTTAAAGAGGTTATTTCATGAGAAATCACATTTCTCTTGATCTCATGAGGTTCAGGTTATTGTACCATGAAAACTGTGATTTCTGAAGTTAGAATGTTTCCCTTTTCCAAACTAATTTATCGAATCCGAGCTGCAACAGATGAAAATGATCAGAGATCTTATTAAAAAAAATTGATTTATGGACATCCAACAGATGATGACATTTGAGGGACGAAAGTTTAACGCTGTAGCTTTAATAAATGCCCAGATAACAGAGAACATTCTCAGAACATTGGCTAACACTCTCTAAAAGTTCTCGTAGCGTTATCAAAAAATGGAAACGTTAGAGAAATGTTCTTTCAACCTTAAATTGTTAGCTGAGTGCTCAGATTGGGCTGGACGGTAAGTTTGTAATTATGAATACAGTGTGTTACGTTCTATAAAAGTTCAATTATAGTTCAATTATACTGAATTAGCATTACTATTAACTACTGAAACACCAGCTAACTGTGAGGAGAATCTGTTTAATGATGTTTATGACCTGTGAGGGGCTCTTAAATTCAGCCCACATCTCTTCTACAGCAACATGTGTCTGACTCACGTACTTGGTGGTGGTGGTGTGTGTGTTCCCAGAGGAACACACTTTCATTGCTCAGGATGTTGCTATTTCATAGTTCAGGAGACTTTACTGCTAAATTTAGGCAACAAGATGTTTCTCCTAAGACCCCTAATAAAAATAAAACAGCCACAAATGCATCAGTAATAGACACACATTACTTGAACGTGGATGTCAAATCTCAGGTCATTTAGTTTCAGAACTACTTAATAAGAAATATTCGTATTGAAATCTCTTCTGAAGACTTTCTGACATTAAGATCTTTGGATATTACTGGAGTCTCAAGACTCTATAAAGCAGAAGTCTGAATTCACTTCATTATGATGTCAGTAATGTCCAAGAAAAAAAGATTGAGCTATAAAAGTCCTCATTGGGTTTTTTCTGTTACCTGTTTCTGGTTGTTGAGGTGCATCTCTCTGTCTGCGACCTCTCTGCGCAGACGCTCCACATCTTCCTTCAGCTGAACTCTTTCCTCGTTCTCATCGGTGGCCTCGTCTAGTTGTTTAGACAGATAGAAGTTCTGTCGGTTCAGCTCGGCGTTCTCCTGTGTGAGCTGAGTTAACTGCTCCTCCAGGTCTGTGATCACCTGATACAAAAACACAAACTAAATGTCACCACAACTACCAAATAATACTCCAAAAATACCATAGTAATACAGTTCACGTCTAAAATAGTATATATACATAGAAAATACAAAGTACATTTGGCACATTTTCCTAAGTGAATCTAATTCCAAGTACTTAAAGGAATACCATGGTCCAAAAAAATAACTTCCGAACCTGTCTGACTGAAACCTCATAAAGATTAAACACGAGGAACATTATAATTAAACTGCCGGCTTATCTCAAATTTACTGCTTATCTCAGGGTTCTTCTTTCTTAGCTGAATAAAGATCTCAGTTGTTTTGAATCTCAGATGCTTCTCATAAAATTCCTTAGGGGAAATAAAATGACAAAGAAGGATATTTAATAAAAGTATAAAGCTAGACAATTAATGTGCAGTTGATGTGCACAGATTCGTTCTTGGGAAAATTTGATAAGAAATGTTTAAGTTCATACTGAAATCTCTGACTTGAGACAATTTCGAAATCTCTTCCAATACTGATGACACACAAGATTACTGGAATCTTATTCTCTGGAATAAAAACGTAAAAAAAAGATGTAAGAAATCATTTCCATTTACTCTATTTAATCTGATTAAAGTCTAGGAGAAAATATTTCGACATTAAAGAGAGGTTTTTCTTCCCGTGGTTCTCCAAATGACCCATTTCAAAACCTTAACATCACTCAAGAAAGCAGAAAGCAACAATGTTCCAAGTCAACACTTCAGCTGAAACCTTTTTTAGAAATGATTTCTCATTTCATATCACACATTTGCAAAGCTTCAGAAATCTTCCATCTGACAAACAGAAAAGACGCAGTTGCGGCTGAAATTGCTGGTCGCTCTGGCGCGTGCCAAGAAGCTCAACGTTGCCAAACGTTTTTCTGGTGCGGAGGAGGTTTCCGCCATCATCATTATCGTTATTACTGTTAAAGACACAATGACACAAACACTGACCCACTTAAACCCACTTCATACCACCCAACGCTACTTACACTTAAATTTGATGCATTTGGCAACACTTTTATCTAAACTGACTCAAGTTGCATTCACTGTATACATTTAACTGTAATCCATTTATTTCATTTGTTTACATGGTCAAGTCACTGTCATCTGTCATCTGTCAAGTCACTTGCGTTTTATTTATTGCAACACATACTGGCTCGGTTTCATACACAAGGCTTAAGCCCAGGCCCAGACTAAAATGCACACTGAAGCTTAACTGTCTAACGTCTTAACTGAAAGCAACTTGCACTTATTTAAAAAAACATCAGTGACATTGTTTTGTCTCAAGATGCATGCCAGTAATGTATTTCTAAGGGACAAAAAGCTATTTAAATGTCCTGATTTAACTAAGGCTTACTTCTGGCTTAATCTAAGCCCTGTCTGTGAAACCAGGCTATTATATTAAAGCAGCTTCAAGCCTTCTTAAAGCCCCAAATCAAGAGGCAAGAAAAAACTCCATAAAAGTTGATGTTGTGAGTAGTGGAGGGAGAAAAGGAGTGAGAGGAAGCTGCCTCAGCGGTCTGTCAGTTTGTCTGTCTATCTTTCGAATTATTAGTTTTATGAGGGATTAAACCTAAACCTTGAATATTTAAAATGACAGTTTCAAATACAATTTCTGGTTGGCTGATGCTGAAGTGAATATGCGTCACTCACTCAGTGTGAATCAGGCCTCTTACTGTCACTCTGTGAGTTCTGCTGAGGTCTGAGGCTGAGTAAGCTTCATAATCTCTGCCCCTGGTTGACGCTTCTCTCCACTAAACACGCTTTGGTCTTCTGAATTTTTGAGCTGTAGTTATGTGGTGGAAAAAACAGGATTGTGCTCCCAGAAAGTTACACTAAACCTTTATATTTACATTTTCTGAAAATAAACATGCAGTGGGCAGCTGTCAGTGAATCGCGATGCATTTTTTTAAAGCGCCCAGAATAGTTTAGGACTGTTTTTAGGTATGTTGCTTACTATTCTGAGCCAACAGAGCCCTTAAACTAACCATGGTTTTACTATAGTAAAATTAAAAACTATGTTTTTTGTTGCATTAATCACCATTTTGTTGCCACAGTCTTACAAATACAAATATCACATGTAAACTATGATTACTACAGTAAAATCATGGTAAATGTGTGGTTACTGTGGTTTTACTACAAATACCATAGTTGAACTAATCATTCATTTACGTAAGGCCTCTGTATGCCACTACAGCCCACAGATATGGACCAGGTCTCTATGTAAATGTAGGCAAACTAAGTCTGCCAGGCAAAAATTGTAAATCTGATTGCTTAGAAAATGAATAGCTCACATCAACAAACCTCACAATATGCAACATTATCAGTGATGCAATCTCAACCGAATACATTATTCACAATGTGAGCTTCTATCTAATTATCATTTAATTATTAATCAGCATTTCGTTTCTTAAAAATGCATAAATCTATGTGGCCATCCAATCAAAACAGAGCCTTCTGGAGCCGGTGAGAATGCTGCATGGGTTGAGTCGGAGCACACTAGCAGCTTGAGTGTGGGTGAACGGTGAAAGTAGGGCAGAGATGCGCTTGATAATAATGAAACACACTCCAGAGGCAAAGCCAACAAAAGCACTTCAAAATGCGCCCCATTCTCTTCCTAAAATCACTGCTGAGTGAACTCATTTCAGCAGCTCCAAAACAGATGCTTCAAATTTATACATGGCTGGACAAAATGATGGCAGCCATTATCTTTCACTAACAAAAACATTTAAATATGTGATTTATGAATATGGTAAATATTTAGTATCTTGGTAAATGTGTCTGTCTGGTTTCTGTGAGTTTGCAAAGACAAGTTGCTGTATCATTGCTGGTCCTGAACAACATGACAACATCCTGTAAAAAACCCTATACCATACCCTAACCATAATGTACCATAATCTGAGGGAAATAGTAGTATAACTATATATAGTATATGTATACAGTACTATATATAGTATACAGTATAGTATATATTTAGTACTATAAATATAGTACTATAGTATTTAAATATAGTACTATATAGTACTAAAATATAGTAAACCTTGTCCTACAATTTGATTGGTTGATAGAAAGGATGTTCCAGGACCAATAATGTTGATCCAAAAATACATCCTACTTTTAAAAAATCCCAGTTCACTGTATTTGTCCATCCATTCTAACTCATACTGTGTAGATATTGTACAGTACTCAAAGTATATAAATAATCCTTAAACAAGTGTTTTCTGGCCACCTTACAACATACTGTATTAAACTATGATGATATCACCATCTGATATTGTTCACTTACCTTCATTTACATTTATAAATTTGTCAGACGCTTTTATCCAAAGCGACAATGCATCCAAGGTAAATATTTTATCTCTACATGTGTTCCTACCTTTGCACTGCTAAAGCAATGCTCTACTAACTAAGCTACAGGAATACTACATGGTACACTACCATGGTTTAACTTAGATGACGTAAGGTGATATAAATAGACATATAAATATAATATAAATATGTATTCTTAAATGCACAGGTGAAACTGGTGTCGATGGTTAATAAAAGAGGGTTTCGTACCGCACAGCTGTCTCGCAGAGCGTCAAACTTTCGCTGGATTTCATCCCGATGGGCCTTGAAAAAAGAAATAAGTGTGAAAATTGCCATATTTGCAAAAAGCATGCACTCTGCAAGAGCATGCAGAAGAGTGAGGAGCATTTGAGCAGATAGCAGAGCATTTTTCAACAGAACCCTCAAGTGTTTTGACAGGTGTGATGTCATACATGAGGGGAGCCGAGGCTGAAGATGTATTGAAACCGCAGCTCTCTGAGAAACGTGGGTAGATGTTTACTGCACTGTGGAGATGATGAACACAATGGTCCACTGAGAGATTATACAGAACTCATGACTGTTTATTATGATTGAAGGACATGAGCGTGATGAGAAGTGTCTGTGAAACTGTGACATGAAATGATACGGATATTTCTACTGCTGTACTGAAAAGACTTGAAGCTTGCAGTCAGAATCTAAACAACATTAAAAGCGGTCAAACTACAGTCAGGCTTCCCTTACAAAAATACTACTGACAAGAATTAACTCAATGCATTCTACTTATTAATGAGGCCAATAGGTTTTGATTTTTTACATAAATCTGATGATATAACTTTTGCCTCTCTATCGCCATCTCTGTTTGAAACATAAATTGCATGATGCTTTACATACTTGTCTTTACATATTCTAAAGTCAAATGAAGCCAAACTGACATTTCTGGTTGTGAATCAGGGTAAGAAGATTGTGTTAAACATCTGTCATGTACTCATTCAATAACCTATTTTTGATTATTTATAAACCAAAGAAAGTTATGGATTACTTACATGAAAAACAGCAGAGCTACTGTCAGGCTACTGAAACATGTAGTTAAATTAGTGGTGGGACTAGTTTTAGTTAGTGGCTTCCCAACAGTGTCCTCCTCACCCGGAGAACTGTGATTTCCTCCTCAGCTTCTGCTGTGGTCTCCTCCAGTTCAGTCTTGGCCTGCTGTAGTTGACTCTCCAGTGCGTGACGAGCTGCCTGCAGGCTGCTGATCTGAGACTCTCTCTCCTGCAGGGACAGCGTTAGCTCGGACACTTGCCTCTTGATCTCCAGCTTCTGCTCCTCATGTTCCAGGCCGATCTGTGGAGGAACCAGTCATACATGAACCACAGGTGTCCAGCTACTGTCCACGCTACCCCAAAAAACATCATTCTCAGGACAATGAAGCACAAGATGTTTGAACAAGTTATTGTTTAGTTTGAGCATGTCTACACAGTGCATCAAATTCTACATTCAAACAAATACAGTTTGTATGATGTGGCTCATGACACAAATGATCTTTAATGTGAAATATTTCTTTATGAATTTACATTTAGATTTAAGCATTTGGCAGACGTGTTTATCCAAAGTGACCTACAGAGCATTGACCGTATCCATTTTTATCAGTAGGTGTATTCTCTGGAAATCAACCCCACAATCTTCAAGCTGCTAAATACCAGTTACACTACAGTCTATTTCATCATGACTTCTGTATTTGTGCTAATATAATTGACTACATCATCCTGCTGGTCTACAGAACCCTCACCTCTCTCAGTCTAGCCTCTAGTTCCAGAATTCGGCTCTTGTTAGTCTGTTCTTGCTGTGTCAACTTCTCCAGATGTTCCTCCAACTTTGCATTCTGGGCCTCCAGTTTACCAGCCTGAGATTCCAGATAAAACTTTTGCTGTCTCAGTTCCGAGATCATCTCCTCTTGAGCTTTCCTGAAGAACAAAAACAAGATCATGAGAATTTCTTTCAGGTTAACTGGTTTAAAAACTCCATAACTGTAACACCAGAACAGATGTCTGAGATACAATAGGAACCAGTGTCTGAGATACAATACTGGTCTTTTTTTAACAGTGATATTATGAGCCAGTTATAAAAGTTGTTAAATATAATGTTCGTAGACCAGGTCATGTTTCATTAATCTTGTGCTTAACCCTAAAAAATCTCTTCATGGCACATTAGTCTTAAACTACCGCTCATCAAACATGTGTCATCCTGATATCCAAGACTCATTCATGTGGACTGCACCAGACAAAATAATCAAGATGAGAATTTTATGTCAGACGAAAAACAACAGCAGCGTTTAAGAATAAAGGAACTTACCAAATAGCACAATGTCCATTACCAATCATTTTTTAACTGCTGTGACATCACAAGAGTGACATCACACTGAACGAGTTTATGTTCATGTGTGCTAACTCACATGTTTTTCTGCGTGTAAATGCTGCTGTTGGCTGCTAGTTTGTTGGCCTCGGACAGCTCTGCGATTCTCTGCTCTAGATTCGTCATTTTAGACTCCATGGCATTGATGGTCTACGTGAAAGAGATTGATAAGCAAATCAAAAACCTTTAATGATCACTGATATGGTTCTTTGTTAAATAACAGATGCTAAAAACATTAGTTTGTCCTTTTGGAACTCCACAATCTCTGATGACTGCATGTTTTTTTTTATATGTTTAGCATAAAGGTTCCTTTAATGTTTAGCATGAAGGTCTCGTACCGCAGCCTGGTCACTGATGACTTTGCCTCTCTCACGAGATTCCTCCTCATATGTGATCTGCTTGGACTCTAGAAGTTCCTTCTCTGCCAAATCAGCCTTCATCTGTGTCTCCAACACCTTTAAAACCCACATACACAGTTATTCAAAACGACAGAGACCTTCAGAATGAACTCTTGAATAATAGTTTCAATCTGAATGCAAAGATTAATTTAAGTCAAGATCTTTTACTCAGTCACTATATAATTAATAATGAACAGTAAGACTATATCAGTTCCTGGCGGTACAGTGATGGATAAGGTAGGTAGGTAAAAGGTTTCTGGTTTGACCTTGATTTTGTCTTCATAAAGCTTCTCATTTTGTTCCAGGTGTGTTTCCATTCGCTGGGCTGTGGCCTGTGTTTCACGCAAGTTTTCTTCCAGTTCCTGCAAACAGACCAAAACAAAAATAAATAAATAAATTCTTTGTCTGAATTCCGAATATCTCCCAGAGGAAAACTGCAAATCTCAGGTTGCTCTTTCATTTTTCAGAAGATGTAACTCAGCTTCATTTTCGTTCATAAGTCACACAAACAAAAACGTTCACAACTGCACATATCACGCAAATATTAATTTCTGAATTCCTTTATTTTATTAGCTAAACAATTCATTCCAATTACTCAGTTATTTTACACTAATCATCACAAAAAAACCATTTAAGTGTTTTATTTCTCAGGGGAAACATCTGTGAAGCATTCGCTCTGTTTCATCGTATTGGTGTCTTGGACAGACAACTGAGATGTTACAAAAATCTCCCATGTGATTTTGTTTGCTATGGGTCTCCAGGTAAACTCATAATTGCTCGCTCTCTATAAACTCAAATGGTGCCTTTCGGTTTTAAGCAGGTAAATGATCAATAACAAATAAATCGTCCAATTAAAACAGTCATTATGACACAAGTTTGTGGCCAGAAAGAAAAGATAATCTGCTCTTACAATCTGTCCTTTTTGGAGTCATGACAGGCCAGAGAGCATGCTGGGAGATTAGTAAAAAAAAACAGTACAACTGCCAAGCTAGGCAGATATTAGAAAGACAGATGAAGACATAAAGTGTATTTTTAATGCAATCGTGAGAGTTTGAGGAGGTATATTGTGCGTGACTAATACGTGTCTTAATCGAGTAGACCTGCTGTGTGAATGTGGCAGTTTCTGTAGATGTTTCTGGGACACGGCAATTGCATTTTATTGACACGTCATGTTGAAATGAACAGCGATCTCGGTAGCGTCAGTATTTACCTGTTTGTTTGCATACGTGTGTGTGCTTGTGTTCCGCATACAGTATGTGTTTCTCAGCGTGAGTTCTATGTTCGTTCGTGTCTCAGTCGTACCATGATTTTGTCAGCCATCTGTTGGATCTGTTGTGACTTGGTCTGAATATCTTCCTTCAGTTTAGTCTCTCGCCGTTCCACCATCTCCAGCCTCTTCACCTGGTTCTCCAGAGATTTCTTACCATCCTGTTCCAACGCACATTAAAACAACCAAAACTGATGACGTTTACTGGTCACAGTATAATAGAATTCAAATTTTAGGGACATGCTGTCTCTAGAATTTTACAGAGTTGAAGCTAACTGAAGGTAATTATATCTCACCTCAGTCTCTCGTAAGCGTCTGCGCAGACTATCTGTAGAGTCTTCTTTGGTCTGCAGACGATCCAGGTCTTTCTCCAGACGTTCTTTAGACTGACGAACATTCTGCAGTAGATCAGTCGCTTCTGTACTTGCCTTCACAGCCTGTAAGAAATCAAACCAGGGTCATATTAATCAATTTCTTTCATAAACCGTATCATTTCACTTCAGAAGACATTTATTAACCCACTGGAGTTGTGTGTATTGTATTGTAGTTGTATGAACTTGTATGATGGATGGATGTGCTTTGTGGAGCTTCAAAATCTCGGGCACTATTCACTGCCATTATAAAGCTGGGAAGAGCCAAGATATTATTTATAACTCTGATTGTGGCTGGAAAAGAAAGTCATGTACACTTAGAATGAGTAATTTATTGGCTAATTTTGATTTTTCGGTGAGCTACTTCTTTAAATTATTGTATTAGTTAAGTTGAAGTGACAGCCCTCATTTTTTTAGAAAGTAATTTAATGTGTTAATATGAAGAATACCTTCACAAGCTTCTCCTGGAGTTCCTCAATCTTTGTTTGCTGTTCTCCATTGGTCTGAAACATTCACCAAAAAATGCTTTAAATAAACAGCAAGCATCAGTTTGTTTGATACTTTTCCCACAACATACATCTCCTTGCTGGGCCAGTTTGGTTTATACTGGTGATTGATAGAGCTAATGAAAAGCTCTAAGCCAAATAACCAGCAGACCAGCATCTAAACACAACATATGCTGGTCATTAACTATGCTGGTCTTTTCAACAGGGTTGACCCAGTCAGCAACAGGCAGTATCTTTGTGTTTCGTGAATGGAAATCATGTATCAGTGATCATCAGGGTTGGAGGTACCTTCTGTAGTTTGTTCAGAAGTTCTTCCATGTCTGCTTTGCCCTGTTCTTTAGCCTGAAAAACAAGATGTAGATGGATCAAACAGTGGCCAGTATCAGCAGCAGGTCTGAGCCTGGACTATAGAACAGACCTTCTGGATCTTCAGCTGGTATTCTGCAGCTTTCCGTTTGAGCTCCTCGCTGGTCTGACGGGACTCTTTCAGCTCGGACTCATACAGGTCGCTACGGCGACGAGCAGCTGACAGGTTCTCCTCCAGCTGACGAATAGAAACTCGCATTTCCTCCAGCTGAGCATGATACTCCTACACAGAAAACATCACGCTTACTTGAGCCTGACTTTACCCAAAACTCCATCATTTACCCACTATCACGTTGTTCCACTGAAAGAGATGTTGAGGAGATGTTCAGAAGTTCAGCACTTTCTATTCAATAGTGAATGGAGACTGTCAAGCTCCTAAAATAACCAAAAATACCATAAAAGTACTTGATAATGTCATTTATGCCAAATATTATTGGTTCTTGAATGTGTCATAATGGATCACAATGTTCTAATTCAGACTATGCAAATGAGTCATATGAGCTGCTTTTGTCCCTCATGATGAAATTTTTTCATGATATTGAAAAGAGTTCATGTTCAGCAATACACAGAGTACTGAAGTTTACATCCTTTATTGGTTTCACGTAAGACTAAATTGCTCTCAGTACTTCACCAATACTGATGAAAAGGATAACAAAATAAAAAGATTGAGATGAACGTAACTCAAGAAAAATAATATACGCAGTGATAGTCAGATCACTTGAGACCGAAACATATCAGAAGACGTCATGAGTCTGTGAGGGAAGAGCAGAGGAGATGATCAGCCTAGAGGAATGAGAGACAGCAGCAGATGAAGAGAGGAGAGAAGTGGAGGAATATGTGTTCTGCGTGGGTGAAAGGTTACTGAGTGGGTGGATGGAGTGAGCAGAACAAGCCAGTCCAAATCTGCCCTGGTCTTTTCATGAGCCATTAGCTACAGCTCACAAATCTCAACCACTTCACATCTGACGAGGCTACAGCTCCCTAACAAGACTTCTTCCAGCGTTTAATCATAAAACAGCAGCCTGAGGCCACGCTTGCAGGTACACGATAGTTCAGCAGGACAAGTGTGGAAAACCAAATAAGCAACTGTCTCTGTTTATTAAAGATTGTTGTCGGACATGCTTCTGTGCAAATTGGCTAATTTGAAGGTTACAAACAAGAGAAATTTGCTTTTCCCAAGCAAAAGACCATTGCTTTTATACAACTGAGGTAATAGCGATATAATAAAAGGCACCAATGTTATGAAGAAATACATTTATTAATATTAACAATCATATTTTGACAGTTTATTAGCCTGTTTACTGTTGCCAAAAATGTTATTAAAATCAACATTAAATAAAACTGCACTATGTTGGACTTATACGTTGAGTTTACGTTGAGTTTATGTCCTTGCTCTAATTGTGATGCTGATCGTCTTTGATTCTGATTGGTCAACACTATGTTCCAGTCATGCTAAAAATAAACTATACCTGCTCACCAACTACCGAGTATATCACTGCACAGCACCCATAAGGACCATCTGTTAAACTGAGTTTACTTGTCAGGGACCAAAGCTCTAATGCACGTCATATTTTTACTTAGCATAACTAAAGTAATGATTTAACCAGTCGTAACTAATAAACCATTTTAACAGTAGGACACCTGAGGCCAGTATATTTTCCCCAAGAGACTGCAGGCAACAGTCTGTACAGTTAAAAACAGTCAATCGCACAGAGCAAGCACAAATAATAAACAGAATAATTGTTTTTTTTTATTTAACATTGCCGTAATGTGTAATTACAATCAACAGAAATGACAGAAAAGAGGTGCTTGACATTTCGTGAAATTACCAACTGAATGGAAAATATACCGTGGAAAACTCAACTCGTGGTGAGTCAACACAGCTTTCTTATGTCAATAATCACTCTAATGTGACTGGTTAATTATCAATAGCAAGTTAATTGCTCTCCTCTTTTTGCCCTGCAAATAACGTTAATAATGAAAATCACGGTGAAAAGTGGGCATAAAGTAAACCATAAGCCATAGTTACCAACATTATGTGAAGATTGTCGATGAAGATACATCCATAGGAAAGAAAAATACTAATTTTATTGGATTTTTCTTAAAGATTTGTCACCATAGTGTATCTGCTACACCAGTTAACAGAAGCGTTTACGAACCCTTGTGTTTGTTTTCAGACATACAAACTAACGTTCTCCAAAAGTTTCTCTTAACAAAAACATCGAACAAAAACATCAAAATGTT